>PVJO010001797.1:0-89416 GCA_004026905.1 Hystrix cristata | reverse complement strand
TTTGGTAGCTGCATTGACAGTAGCCAAGTCTGCCCAATTTCTTGGTGCTCATAACTACACCAAAGCGGCATGGGGGGCAAAAGAGAAGAGGCATCAGTAGTCATCCAAAGCGACCCCTGAGTGGCCTGGCAGGGCTGGGTGGACTCTGCTGAACGGGTTTACCTGTGGAGCCATGCGACTGTGCTGTGCTGATTCTGGATCGGCTGCACCGCCTCAGAGCAGCAGTCTTGCTCCTTGTGTGGTCCTGGGCTCAGCCTGGTGTGATCAGTGTGGTAAACAATCCAAGGCAACCACTCTCGAACGGGCACAGCCTCCCTGGCCATGCTGATAGACTGCACCATTCACAGAGTGGGTAGTGACTTATCAGAGCTGGTGGTGGCAGAGTAGCTCTGACAGAACTGCTGTCACCTGTGTCATGTCACTTGGTTTCTAAAAATAACTCTTGCCTGTTCCAAGTGACCACAATGCCCAGTATCCATAGGTACAGTCCCTCAGCTGTGGTTGTTGGAGGGAGTGTGTGTGTGTGCGTGTGTGTGTGTGTGTGTGTGTGTGTGTGTGTGTGTGTGTGTGTCTTGGGTAGGGGTAGCCTCTTTATTGGTTGGCCTCTGCACCCAGGATTTGGGGTGAGAGAACAAGAAACAAACCGGGTCCCTCCCCTGCTGCTCTTGTTGGGGACAATCTGTCTACTCTTTGGGAAGCAGCAGAGACAGCTGGTTGGGTCGGGGGTGTCTTTCAGGACTGTGTGCTCATGCCTTACTGACAGGGGTGGGGCAGGAGGAAGATAGATGCTTTGGAGGCAGTATGACAAGGTCGGGCTTGGGAGGGAGGGAGGGAAGCAGAGCAATGAGCCAGTCAACTACTGTGTGCTACCAAAGCTCTTTACACATCTCATCTTTTTGGTGAAATCTTTAAATACAATACAATACACACACATGCGTGTGTGCAGAGCAGATTTCTTACCATGGATAATTAGAGACCATCTAGTCCAGGTGTCTAACCAAGTGTCGATGGACCCAGAGAGTGATCTATGTGTGGGCTTTGATGAGATCTCTTAATGCCTAAAATTTAGTGTGTGTGTGTGCATGTGTGAGTGTGTACACATGCCCATGTGCATTTTTCTGGGAGAAGCTCTGCTGTTTTCATTGCATTTTTGAAGGCAATCATGATCCAGAGATTAAGAACTATGCTAGTCCAACTGCTCACACTACAGGCGAGGCAGTGACATACACAGAGGAAAGCTCTCAGAGCAAAGGTCAGAATCCAGGTTCATTTTTGTCCAGCCCAGTACCCTCAGCCCCTCAGGACACCATCCTCTCAGTTTGTTCCTTGAGTTAGGATATAGCTTTTGGGCCCCGCATTGCTGTCCCCTTGGCTGGTTTGGATTGGGTGGAACAGGCTTCAAGATTTCAGTAGTAGGGGCAGAAGATTGATCGCTTGCCATTCTCAGGTGGTTTCGTAGAGAAAGTCTCAGGGGGATCTTCTGGCTCACTCCCTCAGAAGGCAGCTCAGCTCAAGACAATTAAATCTGCCTCTTCAGCCTTGGCTTTCTTCCCCTGGTGTGACGCTCCATGGACATGGGAAGTGCCTCTGTTTTCTGGTAGAGGGACTGATCATCTGGGCCTGGAGAACAGTAGAAAATGGAATGGGTGCTATGGGAGAATGGGCATGGGACTATCACATGATGAAAAGACAGGAAGACACAACTAAGCGAGAGACAGGTGCCGGCCCATTGTGCTGCATATGGGGAGAATAAAGGCCATTTAGATGAAGTGGCACACGAGGATCCAAAATGAAGAGTAAAATTCATTGAACACTTATACTGAATCTTACACTCTTCTAAGATGTGTAATCCATGATCTCTTTTAATCCTTTTTTTTTTTTGGTGCTGGGGATTGAGCTCAGGGCCTTGTGCTTACAAGGCAAACACTCTAACCACTGAGCTAAATCCCCAGCTCCTTTTTTAATCCTTAAAATAAAACATAACCACCTAGGGTTATTATAAGGAAATCGAGGCACAGAGAGATTAAGCACACCTAGTAAAGGGTAGAGCCAGGCTGTGAAGCTGCATCCTCTGACTTCAGAGGAAAGAGTCGCTCTGGAGATGAAGTGTAGGCACTGAGCCATTATGCTGCAGATCTCCAGCTCAAGCATGAAACAGAATCACAGGGGAGCTGCTCAAAGCTTAGGCTGCTGCTCCAACAACACTGGCTCTGATTCAGCAGGTCCGGATGGGGTCTGAGTGTTTGCACCCTAAAAAGTTCCCTAGTGGTGTTGTTGGGCCGGAGACCACATTTTGAGAATCATCCCTCTGCTTACTGATAGGAGAGGATGAATGGAGAGAAGAAAAGAAGTTCTTGATCGCACCTGGATTATTTTATCTTATTTTATTCTGTCTGTCTGTCTGTCTGTCTATATACCTGCCTACCTATTTGAGACAGGGTCTCACTATGTAGGTCAGGCTGACCTTGAACTCACAGTGATCCTCCTGCCTCAGCCTCCTGAGTGCTGAGATTACAGGTGTGTGCCACCATGCTGGGCCTTCACCTGGATCATTTTAATGTCCCACTCTCTGGATCATTTTAATAACCTTTCCTACTCTCCAGTCACTGCCTCTTCACCAGGGACAAATCAGTGTTCCTCAAGCCTAGCTCTACTCATGCCATGCCTCTGCTTTAGGTCTCCTGGACATTGTCTCCCATTGCTGTCTAGCAGAACTGTCTCCAACAATGAAGTATTCTAACTCTACAGGATCCAGCATGGTGACCATTAGCCACTTGTAGTTATGAATTTTACATTTTATTCTATTTTCTTTAATTTAAATTTAAATAGTGACATGTGGGTAGTTGCTAGGAAGTACAGGAAACTAGGTATATAATTCAAGGCTCTCATTGGAACCATCTGCCTTTCCAGCTCCAGCCTCAACCCTCAGCATCCCAGGCACCAGGCCATTTGCAGCCAGTTTCCTGATCTTACTCTCTCCTTTTCACCCATTGTGCCTTGTTTTATGCTGCCTCCTCAATCTAGATTGTCTTTCTGCCCTGCCTTGAGTGTTTAACCCAGAGGCTACCTTGAAACCTCCTTTGGCACCTGCTCCCCTCTAATCACTTTCTCCTCTGAGCTCTGCAAACATTTCATCCTTTTCTTACAACCTTTAGTGCTTTAGTACTTTCTGTCTAACACTGCAGTTGGCTGGTGTTAGGACTTTATTTCTTTTACTATCTGTTTCCTATAACGAGCTCCTGTTTTCTACCCCAGGTCCTTCCCAGTACTCAATAAACCACAGACCTTTACACTGTGTGTTGGGGATACAGAAATGATAATGTGCCTTTCCTGTCCTCAAGCTGCTCACAGGTTCCCACGAGAGTCTGATCCATGCCTGGAGAACCACTGAAGCCAATGGTTATTTTGGGCAGAGAGATAAAAGCCACAGACGGCCCGGTTGGCAAGGGGAGTCCAGCAGGAGCTGCCTAAGCAGAAGGCTGTGTTTACACACAGAAGGCTTCTCTGCCCAGCCTGGCCTGGTGCGAGGAGATGGGCACATTCAGACAGTGCTGCCTGGCTGCGTGGTGGAGTTGGGGATTAACCGGTGGTGCAGCGGCTGGTCTGGCCGTCTGGTCTCTGCAGATGGATGGATCAGAAGGTTGCAAACTGCAGAGCAGCACCAGCTTCTGGAAGTAGGGTGCTGACTAGGTGGCCCTTGGACCGGGGATGTGAGCACAAGCACATGTTTGTGATCTTGAAATAGACAGCAGGTAGAATTCCACTGGGCCTCATTTGGGGATTTATGAGGTCTGTAGACCAATCCCTGTTTGAAATGCAAAGACAGTTGAAAACAAGAGACATCTTGCTAGCTTTAGACTCTAATGTTAAAAGTATTTCAAATCCTGAAAATTTCTAGCATATATTCATCTCTGGGGCATAACCATTTTTAAAAAATAAACTCCTTAACTGGGTGCACTGGCATAGGCCTATAGTCACAGCTGCTTGAGAGACTAAGACAGGAAGATGGCTTGAGCCCAGAAGTTCAAGGCAGTTTGGGCAATAGAGTGAGACTCTGTCTCCAAAACCAAACCAAACCAATAAAAAAATCTCTAGTGAAGTTACAACATAAATGCAGAAAAATGCATAGATCATAAATTTACACATACTGGTGTAACTGTCTCCTGACAAGAACTGAAACATGTCAGCATCTCCACAGCAAATTGGTGTTACACCAAATATGTGCAGAGTTAATGAGAGAACAAACACAGGCCCTGCGTCAGGTATGCCTGGGTCTGAATCCTGGGTCCCCTGGCAACTGGCAGAATGACCCTGTGCTAGTGACTAAGTTTCAGTTTCATCCCCTGCAAAACCAAGGCAGATGTATCATTTCTGTCCTACAGGAAAGAGATTTAAAATGGAAAATGTAGGCAAATTGCTAGGCACAGCGCCAGCACGTAAGTGGAGACTAACGCTCTCTGCCATGATGCTGATTGATGGTGACGCTGCAGCCTCTCTTGGCACCTAGGACTGTAGACACACACACACACACACACACACACACACACACACACACACACACACCCCCTGCTCCCAGCCTCTGGACAATGCTCTCCAAGATCTCTTCTGACTGCAGAGAACCCGTGATGCTGTGATGATGAAACATCAGCTGACACCTCAGGCTCCAGAAAGCAGGCCGAGTGGATGTCTGTATCTCGTGGGAATGTGGCCAAAGTTTTCATGTTCAGGTCTGGAGAGTGGCTCCCAGACCTTCTAAGGGAGGGCTGATTTCCCAGGGGGCAGCCGGAAGTAGAGGACCCACCAGGAAAAGTAGTGAGGAGGAGTCTGCTTGGTAGAACTCAGCCCCAGGGGTATCCTGGCATCCTGTTGAACTCTTGACTCCCACTAGCTCCCTGGTCTCTGGTTCTAGGAATGAAGGTGGCCTGAGGGACACACACTGTATGCATCTTATGAGTTGGGCACAGAGTGTGCCTTCACGGGATGACGGATGTGAAGTGGCCTCTGGCCTGAAGCTCACTGTGCCACCAAAGGTTAAGACCTTTGGGCAAATCACTCAACTCAGAGCTGGAGGGCAGAGTGTGGAGTGGAGGGGGAGAGGTCAAGAGGTTATTTCCAGCCAGAGGGGTTGTTGCAGAGGGGAGGGGCTCAGGAAGGGCTTCCTGGAGGATGCCTCGACACATGAGCATGGGAAAGGGAGAGTCTCTCAGGCAGAGGGAAGAGTACGTGTGAAAGAAGAGGGGCAGGGCAGAGCTACTGGAGACCCGGAAATGGTCAGTTTGACAGACTGCATCACTTGGGATCTGAGGACCAGGCTGACAGGCCAGGTAAGACCAGGCTGGCAGAGGTTTTGAGAGTCAGGCTGAAGTGTTGGAGTTGCTTTGTCAGAGAATAGGAAACCACTGAATCTCTGCCACTGGGAAGCAGAGTGGGACTATCTCCTCAACGTGCTCTGTGGGGATCAGCACTGTTTTTAGTCAGAGATCTGGTCAGTTGTCCAGGGAGTTATTGGGAGCCTCTGGGATGCCCAGTCCTGTGTAGGCCCAGCTGTAGGCACCCAGGGGGATGGGGTGGGCAGAAGGCAAGTATCTCGTCTTCGATAGTCTTCTCGAAGTCAGAGAACCTTATGACACCTGAGTCCCAAATTCAGAAGTAGAAACAAGGATGGGCTGGGGGTTGCATGGGTTGAGGAAGTGGTAAGTGGATGCAGGAGGCGGGGGGGGAGCGGGGGGGGCCTTCCTTATGGGGCTGCAACCTTGAGAATGGGCAGCTTAGGAGAGACTGAGAGTATTCCGGGCACGCCAGGGAGCCTCACCTGAGGTGAAGGGAGCACTGAGCTGCCAGGCACCCTCTCTGGGTCCCTTCTAATGTTGTCTGCATAGCAGCACTAAGAGCAGTTGCTGATATTATCTCCATTGTACAGAAGGAGCACTGAGGTTCAAACAAGCCTTATCCAAGGCCACGCAGAATGTCCTCATCTCTGCTGCAGGCCACTTTTGCTTTGTACCCTGCGACTTGCTCTGCAGCCCGAGGCATCGTCATCATTCAGAACTAGAATGGGACCTCATGCAGAAGTGTGTGGTTCCCATGGTGTGGGCTGGAAGGTTCCAGGGGAGGGCGAGGTCTTAGGGGGCTGCAGTGTTTTGGGAGGCTTTTTAGAGTTGTCAAGAGGAGAGGCGGTAGGGAGCTGCTAGAGAAGAAAGTCTCTGCCAGGTGGGCGCTGCCGCTTCTCCACCCTACCCACCCCCAACCCAGACACAGCTGCCTTGCAGTGCTTTCCAGAGAGCACCAGCAGTCAGTGGGAATAGCCTTGCCAGGCAGAACTTCCCAGGCCTGGAGGTCCTGCTGCTATGGAAAGTTTGGCTCTGGTAGCTTCCTCCTTCAACTGCTTGGGGCTGCAGCTCACCCCACTAGGCCCTGCGTCTGGCCAGCACCAGCTGCCCTACAGCTCTCTTCCCTGGAATACCCTCTCCCCGTGCCCTTGTCTTTAACCCAGCTCCATGCAGCTGACCCCTCCTCCAGGAAGTCTTTTGTGATTCCCATGGCCTGGTTTAGAACCTCAGAGTTTCTAAACCTGAGCTAACCAAGAGAAAAACAACGCAAGCTACATGTGTGAGCCATGTGTATAGTTTAAAATTTTCTAGTTAGCTGCAGTTAAAAAAAAAAAAAAACCCAGTGGGCTTGGTATACATGCCTGTAGTCCTAGAACTAAGGAAGTAAAGGCAGGAGGATCCCTCGAGCCCAGAAATTCAAGAACAACCTGGGCAACATCGTGAAACCTTAACAAACAAACAAAGACAAAAGCAAAAAGAGCAAGATAAAATTAATATCATTTCAATAAAAATCTATTGATATATATTGCATTTTTAAGATGCTGGCACTAGATCTTCAAAGCCAGCATATATTTTGCATTTGTAGCACATTTCAGTTTGCACAAGTTGCCTTTCAGGTATTTGATAGCCCCGTGTGCCTACTTGCTGCCACACTGGTTAGCACAGCCCTGCAGGCAGGAAGTTTGTAAGGGCTGAAGCTCAGGGTTTGGCACCAGACAGATCTGGCAGTCCCACCCTAGCCCTGCCATTTTTTAGCTGGGTAACTTTGGCAAGTCCTTAACCCCTCTGAGCCTCAGTTACTTTGGCTATAAAAGGGATTAGTAATTTCAGTGCCAGAGAATTGGTTGTTTTGTTTTGTTTTGTTTTGTTTGACACATGGTCTCACTCTGTAGTCCAGGCTTGACTTGAACTCACTATGGAGCCCGCGCTGGCCTTGAACTCACAGCAATCCTGCTTCAGCCTCCCAAGTGCACCACCATGCCTGGCTAGGGAATCGTTTTAAGGATGAAACAAATGAATGTGTTTCTAGTGCCAGGCACAGAGGAAGTGCTCAGAAAACAGCAGGAAATTCATTTTACAGGACTCTCAGATGTGCTGGTTTATGTGCTGTTCTCCCTCACTGGGCTGATTGTAAATTCAAGGGCAGAGACTCTCGGGTTCCCCCTTCCCCAGTGCCCAGAGCTTGGCTCAGCTTGCTCAATGGAAGATAAGGTCCTTGGTTTGGGAGCGCCCCTCAAACCACTCTGCCCACCCAGGACCAAGGGGCCTCTGATGGCTGGGAGTCCTGAGGCCACTGACTACCTGTGAATGACCTTGGCAAGTTGTTGCTCGGTTATTGTCTTGGTTTCCTCCCTTGGAAGGTCGAAATGTGATAGGAAGACCCGTGCTGGAAGTGTCTGGTTGGGTTTCTCCCCCCAGCAGCCTCGGGGGGCTGCGGCTGGCACTGTGCTTTGACTTCAGAACCTGTGGACCCAGTCACCTCCACCCATCTCCTGGTTTCCCTGAATCCTGGACTTTCGCACCTTCAAGTTCCCTCATCAAGTTAAAATTTAAGAGAAAAGAATTCCTCCCACCTCTTAGGCAGAAGAGAGGGAGTGAGTGATCTTGACCTCTATCTCTTCTGCTAGCGTTTGCTAATCTCCCATCACAACAGCCCAGTAACAGATGTGGGGCAGGGAGAGTTTCTCCCAGTTTATAGGTGAGAAGACAGGCTCTGAGAGGTCTAACAACCAGCCCAAGTAACACAAAGGAAAGTGGGAGACCCAGGGCTGGAAGCAGAATTCACATCTGCTGAAGGACACTAAAGAGCTGTGTGTGTGTGTGTGGGGGGCTCTTCCTTCACCTGGGCCCCTGGCATGTCCCCATGGAGGCTTTTCATGAGACATGGTCCTGGATGGAATCCTGTTTTCATCTCAGGTTCCCAGTGTTGAGGATGACAGCAGCCGAGTAACAGGGATAGTGCTTTCACCAGATGTCCATAGGGACCATGTGTTTTTTAGAGTTCCCAGCTCCAACCCCACTTCACTTTATGTCTGATTTCTTTGCGAAGGGTTACTGTCAGTTAAAGTGGAAAGCGTCTGCTATGGAGAACCCATGTTACTTGAACAAGGGTGACCTTGGCCAAGTCATTTACCACTCTGGGTCTCAGCTTACCTATTTATAAATTGAAGGATGATATCTTTTTTTTTTTTTTTTGTGGTGCCGGGGATTGAACTCAGGTCCTTGTGCTTGCAAGGCAAGCACTCTAATCACTGAGCTAAATCCCCAGCCCTGAAGGATGATATCTTGCAAGATGCTCTGAAGATCACATGTGAAAGTACTTTGCAAACTGGAAAGTGCTAATAATAGGAATAGAAAACAATAATCATAGAAAACATGACTACTACTTATAATAGAAATAATAATTATGCTAGAACATTGATAATGAACCTTTTAGAGCTTTCAGTGATACAAATAACACAATGTGGCACATGTGCCATAGGTTTTGCCACCACTGTCCTCAAAGAAGCCCAATTTTTGGTGTGGTCCCATTGACTGGAAATGAACCGGGCCCTTTGGGTATAAATCCAGAATGAAGTCTGGGAACATCCTGCCTGGTCCTGGAGTGTAGTCTGGCTCCTCCTGGGAAAGTGAGAGGCTCCCAGTGACTGAGGAGGGCAGGAATGCAGCTGTGCCCCAGGGGAGGTCAGTAGAGCTAGGAAGAACCCAGGGGGCCGTGGTACTGCAGCCCAAAGCTTCCCACCCCAGGAGCTGGAGCCTGTGCTGGGAAGATCAACCAGCAGGAGAGGCTGAGAGCAAACTTGGGAGCCAAACCCCTGAGGGCAGGCAATCAGAAATCTCTCAGCAGATGTCATATGGAACAGTGAGTTCATCTGGTGTAACTCTTAAATTTGACCAATTCGTTCACTCATTCATTTGAATAAACGCATATGCCCCTCCAAGGGGCGGTGACCACACTCCCGAGGGACTGTGGAGGCTCCCTGGGGAACTGAATTTGGAGACCAGGTGATGAAAAGGAGATCTTGTAAGGAAGTCTGTCCGGGAGGACTCTCTTCCTTTGAGACTTGGCCTGGGCTGAATGGCCCATCTTCCAGCCTCCTGTCTGGGGGGAGTGTGTGTTTTCTAGGACCCGAAAGAGCTGGCTTCATTCTGCTACCTGCTCACTTCTGAGCCTAGTGGCCAGCAAGGAGAGTGGAGGCACTGGAAGCCATGTCTTAGGACACCTTATGAAGGAGTTTTAATGTATTCAGCTTGCAGGGGACAAGGCCTGGTTTGGAAGTGGGACAGAGGGACACAGCTGTTATTTTGGGTTCCCTTAGGGGTGTTGGGGAGAGGGTACAGCCTTGTCTGTGGAGGTCCTAGGGTTGGGACCAGGACGTGGTGCGGAAGGACATCATGATGAAGCAGCCATCACGGGAGGAAGGGATAGAGGTGGGGAGTGCCTGTCCCTGGAGTGTGGGACAAGCAGAGCAGAGATGGATAACCCATTCGTGAGACTGACACTAAGGCAACTGCAGCATGGGGGACAGATAGCTCAGCTCACACCTGGGTGGCTTGCTAGCTTTGGGATTCTCTGGCTCTCAGTGCTGTGTTCCAGAATGGTGGCTGGCACATGGTAGGTGCTTAGGCATGAAAAGATGTGCATGTCTGGGGCTGGTGGCAGTGATTAGGGGTAGGATCATCTGGACTGGCACTGTGGACCTGTAGGCAGCAATCTTTGGCCGTCATGTTGTGGGTTGTCCCCACCACCACCACCACTTTCCCCCGGGCTTCCCACAAACAGGACCTTAGAGATAGGCACATTCAAACCCTTCTTTCATTGTAAACCAAAGTCCAGAGCATGGGATCAACTTGCTAAGGTACTCCTTGAGCCAGCAGCGGAGCTGGACTTAGAACCCAGCCCCTCAGCCTCCCAAAGTCTTCTGTGGTTGGAGGCCCCCACCTGTGGCTTGGAGGTGAGGCACTGGTGAAATGGGCTTTTTGAGTGGTAACAGGGTTGTTGGAGGGCAGGAGCAGGGCTTAGCCTGGTTTTGAAGCCATGACCCCTGCCACAGACCGATGGCCATCCCTAGGCCTTCCTGTGCACCCACGGGTGCACCTCCAGTGTGCCTTCGCACACATACACATCTGCGCACAGGCCCAACCCCTCTTGCTCCCTTCTCTGACCCTTATACTTACACGGCCATTGTCATCAGTGCACGAAGGCACACACACTCGTGGGAGGCAGTTGCAACGCCCCCTCCCTGCCGGGGGAGGCAGGGAGGAGGAATGCTGAGTCCCGGGCGGGTTCTGCCCTGCGCCGTGCGGCAGCGGGGTGAGGGGATCCGGCTCCGGTGGGATGGGAGGCCCACTGAGGCTGAGTCACCCCTTCTGAGTCAGGGATCCTCCCTCTTGTGCTCTCCTCCCCTTCCCTCTCTCGCCGCGGAGCCCCCACCAGGACTTGGCAGAGCGAAAAGGCCGGCTGGCCAGGACCAGGGTGGGGGCAGCCGAGACATCCCGCAGCGGTCCGGGAACAGCCCGGGTGGCAGGCACCGGAGGAGGCGGCCTGGGAGCCGAACGCGGGCGGGGAGGAGGGCAGCCGCGGAGGAGGCGGAGGCAGGGGCCCGGACGCCGCGAGCGAGGAGGAGGGGGAGGGGGAAGCGCGCGGCCGCCTCGGGGGCTGGGCGCGGAGGCCGCGGCGGGGGCGGGCCGCGCGGCGGGCGCCAGGCCCGGGGCTGTGGGCACGGTGCCCAGCCCCCGGCGCACGCCGACCGCCGCTGCAGTCGGCATCCATCAGCGGGCGGGGTGTCGCGAGCAGCCTGCTCCGCAGAGCCCGCCGCGGCCCGTGCCGCCCCGCCCCGCGGCCTGCCGGGCCGAGCCGGGAGCAGACGAGGGGGTCGCCCCTGACCCAGACGGTCCAAAATGGGGACCCTAAGGCCCAGGTAGGCACGTGGGGGTGGGGGATCAGGTGGCACTAGGGGCCGGGGCGCGCGACATCTAGGCCCAGCCTCCAGCCCCTGGGAGGAATGGGGGGCGAGACTGGGAATTGAGTTTGCAGGCTGTTGGGACCCCGGCCAGTGTGGAGGAGGACCTTGCTGTTCCCCCCACCTCTGCAGCCTCCCCCCAGGCCCGAAGAGAGAGAGGTGGGCTGGTGCCTGCTAGAAGACCGAGTGGTTGCTGGGTGCTGGGCTCCCGCTGCGGCTGGCCCACTCTGTTCTGGAGGCCACTGCTGCTACTTCCTCTGGAGGCACCCCCCGGGGGGGTGTCTCTGATTTCTCCTCCTGGGGGTGGGCACTATAGGAGCTATCTTGGTTGGAGATTGGATGCTGGGGAGCTCTCACTCTCACCGTTGCCCCCACCCTCACCCTCTAGTTGCAGACCCTTCCCCACTGTTCACTTGCTTCCCGTACCACTTCCTTTCCAGGTCTCCCAGAGCTGAGGGGTCTCTCTGGGTTGGCTTGGTGTTGTCCTGGCCAGTGGCTGTCCCCACTAATTAGAGAGAGAAGACTTATGTGTCCCAATTGTGTCTGGCACTTTCACCCTTGAGGAGATCCAGGGTTTCCCAAGAGGCTGGGGTCTTGGGGACAGGCACCCGGTCCAGGTGGCTGTGGACAGCAAAGTATTAGATACTGAGGCTGCTGACTGCCGGAGCTAGCTGGACCAAAGTGTTCCAGGGCTAGTCAAGGACTAGAAAGGAGTTCTGGGGATGCTGGCCTCTCACTCTGCTCGCAGCCATGGTTCTTGCTTTTCCTTGGAGCTGAAATGCATTGGTGGGGGAGAGAGCACTACCACGTGTTCCCACTGTCACTTCTGGATCTGCATGTCACCTCTGCATCCCAAGGTGGGAGCACAGAGGGCTGGAGTTTGGCCCTCCTTGGGGCTGTGTGGGGTCCAGCTGTTCCATCTATCCCCTTTCCCCCAGCATTAGAAGTCTTCTAGAATCTGCAGTTGGGCCAGGTTGAGAACCAGAGACTGGGATGATGCCTTCAGAAGCTCCTGTCCTAGGCAAGGGTGTGGAGAATGGAGGCGCTGTGTGCCTGCTACCCACCCATGCCTCCAGATGGAGCCTGCAGCAGAGGCAGCCTGTGCCAACCTCCTCTCTGAGCCACTGTGGCCCAGCCAGGCTCTGCCAGCCCCATGCAGGCATGGAGCTGGCTTCTGCTGGCCAGCCTGAGGTCATGCTTGCCCAGCAGCCTAGGCATAGTACTTGGGATGTACAGAGCTTGGTCCCTGGGGACGAAGGGAGGGACCTCGAGGTAGTCCTGGAGGTGATTGTTGTGGGAGTGGGGCGTTGTTTCTGTTAAAATCCTTCCTGGGCCATGTGGCATTTCTCTAGGCTGAGCTCTGTGAGCGTCTTGAAAGGTTCCTCTACAGATCCCTACATGAGAACAATGCTTGGTCCTTCAGCCCTAACTCAGACTGAGTATTGAAAGGTAGATTGGTGGCGGCCTAGAGAGGAAGAGTGACTGCTGGAGTCCAAGGTCACATAGAAGCTGAGTGTGAGAGCCAACACTAATGTCCTGGGTTTTCTACCTCTTGGTCTGGGCTTCTCACAGCCCCAGTGCCTGCTTCCCTGCTGCTGTGTATCCATACACAGCACCCTGTCAGGGCCTGATCCTTACAGCCCAGAGTCTGAGGCTATCCCTTGGGAGGGGCCTAAGGGTGCCCTTCCCCAGTGAGATGAGCAGAGGACAGAGCTGCCTTACAGGTAATGGGCCAGAGCTAAGAGAAAGGGCAGCTGGTAGCCCTGGATCCTCTTGGTATACATACACAGAGCCGAGAGGATGCTGGTTGCCCAGAGATGTTGTGGGCACAAGCCCCAGAGGGCAGCAGAGAGGGTCAGGCTGAGATGGGAAGTGCCTCTGACAGTTCCAGGCTGGCATCTCTGGGCTTCTCTGGTCCGTTTATTAAAACGAATGGCAATACTTACCTGGAGTGATACCAATGATTACTCAGAGTGATGACATTTTTTGAACACTTGCTGGATACGATGCACTGTGCTAAGTGCTTTGTATCCACATGCAGCAGTTCTATCAGGTCGGTTATTATTCACTTTTTATAGATAAGAAACTGAGGCTCAGAGAGATTATGTCACCTGCCTGAGGCTACGTAGCTGGAAAGTGTAGGGCTGTGTGAGTCCAGAGCCCTTCCCTCTACCACGACATGACACTTGAGGCAGTGGCCTGGGAGTGCCAGCTCAGTGCCTAGCAGAGCCGGCTGATTGATGGGTAGACTGGAGCTAGTCCCGGTAGAGAGGTCTATGTGTTGGGTCTGCTGAGGCAAGGGTGGCTCTGTGGCTTGAATACTGCTGAGGTCCTGAGGGGGAGGGACAAAGAGATACTGGCTGGGGGCCCTCAGCCTTCTGCTTCCTGGGCAGGATCTCCTAGAAGTGGGAAAGCCTCAGGCGCCTGTTCCATTGGCTGTCAGGGGAGATCGACTGGCCTTGCCCCTCGCTGCCTGCCACATCTGATAGGGCTCCAATGACTAGAAATCACACAGGTAGGGATGCTGGGGCTATAAGGTAGGGACTGTGGAGAGGAGGCTCTGTGAGCAGGACCTGCACTTGGGTGGATGGTGAGGGTGAGGGTGAGGGCAGCCTGGCACTGCTTCCTTCATGGGCAGAAGGCTTCAGATAAGAATAGTGACAGCTAATGTTTATTGAGCACTTACTACAGGCCAGGCACTGTTTTAAGGGCTTATAGGTATGACTAGTACAAAGTCCTGTGAGGCAGTTACTTTTCCTATCTTACAAATTGAAAGGATGGAGGTTTAGTGAGGGAAAGGCAGTTGCTCAAGGTCGCACAGCTGGGTCCTGGGGAAGCAGTGTGGTTCAGAGCCACATTTCTGATGGCCACGCCAGGCAGCCTGCACTTTCTCAGAGGGCATTCTTGATTTTGTTCAGTTTGAAACAGTAACCCCATTGATGTATCCTGCCCCCAAACCTCACAGTCTAGTTGGAGAGACACAGACATGACTTCACAAAAGTAAAGAATACGCTGCCGTATTTGCTCGGTATGGGTTCCTGTTTCAGTGCCCAGGGAAGGCTTCAAAAAGATAGGGCTCTACAAGCTCAGGTCAGAAGGGAAGAAAAATGGGTACCCATGAGGAAGAGGATGTGTGTGGTGTGCATGGGACAGATACTGCAGAGGAGGGGAGGAGGGAACTGGGAGGTGACTCCAAAAGTCTACCTCTGTTTGGATCTTCCATGAAACTGGATTCCACCAGAGCCAGGCTCTAGTTGCAGTCCTGCTGAGTACTAGCCATGTGGCTTTGGGCACATCACTTAGTTACTCTAAGCCTCAGTTTCCTCATCCATAAAATGTGCATAAACACCCTATGTCACAGGGGCCGCATTGTGTTTGTTACATAAAGCACCTAGCACAGTGCTGGCACATCGTGGGAACTTGGTGAGCATTGCTCCTCTCCCCTTCTGTCTCTTTCAAATGTCAGGCTGAGGTGTCTGTACTCGATGTGCGCCTGGAGGCTCCAAGGACCTTTGCAGGATTTCAGTCTATGGAAGTAGGAAGGATTGTTTTGGGACAGACCCTTTGGCGGCTGTATGACCTACAAGGAGGGGATGGACTGTGACCTTGCAGAGAAGCCTCAAATTGGGGACCTGGAGGGCCGGGAAGGGAGAAGGATTGAAACTGCACTGAGATGTTCCTTGAGTGATGGGTGGCTTGGCAGGCTGAGGGAGGGGCAGCTGGGAGTGGGGAAGGCCATGGGCGTGGGGAATTTGGTTGAGGCTTGGTGAGCGTGAAAAGGACTGGTCTCCCTTCAGTCATTTGGAAGGTTGGGCAGTGTCTTCTCTGAGCATCTGGCTCTTTTTTTTTTTTTTCCTTTGAATTATTTTCTTTGGATAAATCTCCATCAGAGAGCTTCTATATAATAGCAGCAAATTGGGACTAAATGTCCAACAATAGGAAGATGATTGAGGACATTTTGGAACATCCACTGGATAAAATGACATGCAGTGGTGAACAGCCACAGAAATCCCTCTCACAGAGGTGGAGCTGTGTGCTGGCAGCGTTCCTTTGCGTCCTTTATTCATTTCATGCTTATGACTACTGCCTGGTGACAGAGATGGGGCTGGGCCAGAGCCTTCCCTCTGTATAGAAGTTGAGACAAGTTTCTAACCTCCTTGAGAGCAAGGTTTATGTTCTATTAATTGTTCTGTCATCAGTGTGTTGCTCATTGGTCAGCAAATGCTTCCCCAGTGGAAGAATGATTGACTGAACTAAGCGAAGGGGAAATGACTTGTTCAAAGTCACACAAGTTGTAAGACCCAACACCTACCACATTCTTGTCATCCCTACTTGCCACATTCTTCTCACTCGCTACTCAGTATAGATGCACCTCAGTTACAGTGGGGTTCTGTCCCCATACACCCGTCATTATTTGAAAATATCTAAACTATATTTATCTGCATTAAATATACCTATCCTACTGAACATTCTGGCTTAGCAATACAGTGCACTGTGGTGTGTGGCTGACCCACAGCTGCAGCTCACTCTTGCTGACCAGCAAGCATCCCAAGAGTATCCTATGGTATACTGCTGTCTCAGGGAAATATTGAAATTCAAAAATTTTTTTTTCAAAATTCAAAATTTGAAGTATGGTTTCTACTAAACAAATATCACTTTCGTATCATTGTAAAGTCAAAAAAGTGTAAGTTGAACCATCCTAGGTCTGGGACCATGTGTTTTAGTGAGGAGACTAGAGCGCAGAGGTCCCCAGTGAGAGGCTGGGCCTCACACAAACTAGGGCTTAAGTTTTGTTTCTGTCCTTACCAGCCACAAGGTCTTGGCAATTGAATTCATCTCTTCAAGCCTCACTTTCCCTATCTATTGTATGGCTTGTGCATGTACTTGCTTTTAGAATCGTCCTAAAGATTATGTAAGTTAAAGCCTCTGAAACTCTTGTTTGATACCTAGCACATAGTAAAGTACCCATGAATCTTAGCTGTGATGCTGATAATGTCATAGTGTCCAAATATTTCTGATACAGTTAATGTTAAATGGAAAAAAACCATAAAATCATGAGCATTCAGATTACAGTGGTATAAAATTAGATCTAACCACAGACTGGAAGAAAACAGGTAGAAATGGAGTTATAGCAAGTGCCAACGGGAAGCAAATAAGATTGACCCAAATAAATCTTTCTTTAATGTTATGCTTAATTTTCTTTAGTTTTAATTACAAAATTAATTTGTGAAAAAAATCCTAATAATTCAGAAGTGTGTTCTCCCCCTTACTTCCCTCACCAAAACCCTACTCTCCAGATGAGGCCAATGACAGTGTGCATTCTTGTAAAGTATTTTCTATACCTACATAAAGATGCAAACCAGAACGGAATCACGAATCGCAATATTGTTTTACAACTTCCATTTTCATTTAATTATATATTGACATCTTTTCACATCAGTACATAAAATCTGTCCCAAAATTTTCATGGCTGGGGTGTATAGCTCAGGGGTAGATTATCTTCCTAGCGTGTACAAGTATTTGGATTTGATCCCAGCACCACAAAAGAAAAAAAATCACAATAGGTGTATAATACTTTTGTAATCTTGTGTGTGTGTGTGTGTGTGTGTGTGTGTGTGTGTGTGTGTGTGTTGCTGGAGAGTGAACTCAGGGCTTTGCGCTTGCTAGGCGAGCACTCTAACCGCTGAGCTAAATCCCCAGCCCCTGTAATTAATTTTTAATGGCTAAATCCTAGCTAATTGGGCCAGTGTCCTGTTGATAGACGTTTAACATTGCTTCCAGTTTTGCTCTATTCTCAATTCCACTTAACAGCATTTAAACAGTTAATGAAAATCAAGTGAGACAAAGTCAGAAACTGTGACACTATGAGAATTGCCCTTGAAGGTTTGCTGCTTTTTCCTCCTGTCCCCTCTTTTCCCTTCCCAGCAGAGGGCTGGCTTTCTTGGAGGAGGCTCTGTCCCTGTCACCCTCAAAGAGTGGAGATGTTCCAGGGAGACTTCTTTCACTTATCCAGTATGGAGCTCACCTGCGGAATTTTGAAATTCTCTTAGGACACTGTAAGCTGGCACTTGAGTCTTGCTGTTATTTATTCCCTGTGTCCTCGGACAAGTTCTGTATATTCTCTTAACCCAGTTTGTCCATCTGTATGGTAGCGATGCCTTCCTGGTGAAAGCCATCTCTACCATCTCCTGGGATCCTGCTCTATGTCCAAGACTGTGCCATAGTGAGCTTTGAGTGCATTAGCTTGTTCTGTTCTAACTGCCTTTGAGGTGTAGGAAGTATTATTCTCATTTTACCTGCTCACACTGCTTCTCAGAGAGGTTAAGTAGTCCGACCAAGGTCACCAAGCCTGAAAGGTCAGGATTCCAGCTCTAGCTTCCAAGCCCATTTTTATAACCGCTGTTTCTTGCACCCTCTCAACGCCAGCTGATTGGCGAGGTCTAAGCAAAACGATGATTATAAAGGATCCTTACATTGTAAAGCGCCCTGCATGTGGGAGGGATTGATACTGCTGTTATGATTTCTACATCCAGAGCAACGGTAGCGTTGGTTACAGGGCTTACAGCAAGCTGCAGGTTGTGGATATAGCAGGACTGAGGGGGAAGCTGTGTGCCAGCAGACCTGGGTCCCAGTCCTGGATGTACTCAAGTTGACTAGCAGGGTGACCTAGGCTAGCTTGAAATAAGCCCCCTGTGCTGCCTGGCCCCTGCACGGCTCAAATGAGATAAAGCCTGAAAGGCAGTCAGCACATTGTCCGGCTCCCAGAGGGTGCCCTGCCAAAGGGAGGCCTCGGCTGCCTCCTGCACAGTCATCAGCATGGTCCAAGCGGGAGGCCTTTCTCCTTTTTGATGTTGTTACTCTGCAGATCTGGGCTGTCACGTGGTCCCCAGCCCACAACTGCACATCCTTCTGTGGCTCTGAGTTAGCATGTGAAACTTTCAGGCAAGAAGCCAATGCTAATGGGTGGCAGCCTCTTCATGTTGCTAGGTTCTATTTAACACGGTGTCCATGGGTACCACAGGCCTCTGACAAATTGCCATCTCCATAGAGCCACCTCTGAGCCTGAGTACCTTACCAGTAAGGTGACTGCAGCCTAAGCGCCCTTTTAGATCCTGCAGACCTGGCTGGGATGGGTGCAGGCTGCACCCTCCAGTCATTCCATTCATGTCCCTCCAGAGTGTCACTGGAGGAAGGGAATGTTCCAGGCTGGGAAAACCCCTGTGGGAAGTAACATCGTCTCCAGGTACTGAGAGGAAGAATAAGCCTTAATAGGTGCAGGTGTGCTTTATGCTTTTTCTTTCAATTCCTTTTTCTTTTCTGATTCCTAAAGTAATATGTGTTCATAGTATAGAAATTGGGAAATACAGAGAAAAAGAAAAAAGCCCTATTTTTCCTTCTTTGAGGGAATGTGATTAACATGTTAGTTTTTGGATTTAAGACTGAAGATGAGAATATCTAATATCTCTAGAGCACTAACTATGTGGTTTGGCATGTATTAAGCACTTTACAGACACAATCTAAATCCATTTCATAGGAAACTTGTCAGGTATGCCAAGTTATCTTCATGAAGAAACTGAGGCATAGGGAAGTTAAAGGACTTGCTCAAGGTCTCCCTGTCTTCCCTTTGACATCTTAAGCCACTTAGACCATGCAGCCTCCTCCAGGCTCCCCTCCCCCTTGATTCATATACACACTTAGTACCAGGTAGTGTATTAGTCAGATGCTGGCAGAAAACAGAATTCTACGCAGAGGCTTCAGCTGGAGAGATGTTAATGCAGGTATGAGCAGGGTTAAGGGAACTTGCAGAGGTATTGAGACGCCCACAGATAGCAATGACAGAAGCCCTTGTCGCCACTTGGAGGGAGGGATCATCATTACCTGAGCTCCATGAATGCTGAAGCAGGGCGAGGAGTTGTGTTGGAGGGACTCAGCCACTGCTAGAACCACAGGGAGGTAAGGTGTGGTTACCTCACACCTCTCCTTCTGCCTTCTGCCCTCCTGCCAATGCTTTCTGTTGGCTAAACACAACCAGAAGCAGCAGGCAAGGGGTTCAAGCGACAGTTCAGTGGGTCAGCCTCCCCCTTCTTTAAGCAAGGTGTAGCTGGGGAGTGCAAATGGAGGCCCAGCCCAGGAGACATCTTGCAGGGGGCTGGACAGACATGCCCCTGACCTCCGAAAAAAGAGAGCAGTTGTCTAGGTGACTGTGATTACTGGAAACATTAAAACAAGAGTTTTGTTTTGTTTTAGCTGCCTGGCATTTTCTTTGTGTTTCAGTGCTTCCTATGCTCTGCTCACTTCTTTTTTTTTCCCCCTCTCTCTCTTTCCTTCCTTCCCTCTTTTTTTCTCCTTCTTCCTACTGCTATTTCTACTCTCACCTGCATCAGAATCTCCAATAATACCTGGGCAAAAATCTTCACTGTTGTCAGAATCCAGGTTTTAGAAGAGACAGCCTCACTGTGTAGGGAGTGAGTGTTCACAGCTGTGGACACACGTAGTTCGTGTGCCCTTATGTTGTTCCCCTGCTAAGTGCATGTGTGCAAAGACCTGCTTCTCAGATAGCATTCTCTCGTCTAGTATTTAGGAGGACTTTATCTTTTGGATCTCAAAGTCTTTTCACTCTCCACAATATCCTTTATTACCATGGGATTACTCTGATGTGGAAGACAGGGACTCTCACTCATCCTTGTCTGGCAAAAGAGGAAACTGATACTCAGAAAGAGGAAGTGATTTGCCCAAGGCCAATCAAGGTAGGAAGCGGCAGGATGGAAACAGGAAGCGGTGGTCCTGATTCTGAGTGCAGCTCTTCCTAGTGGATTTGCTTTTCAATCTCAGCAAGTCTTTCCTTGGCCTGCTTGACCCCCTGGAGAAATTAGTACCAGCTGAGTCCCCTGATTTTGCTGAAATACCATGAAGTGAGAAGGACTTTGGAGTCAGAGGGATCTGGCACAGCCTTGTGACCTTGTGCAGATCAGTTTGCCTCCTTGAGCTTGTGTGTGCTCATCAGTTAAATAAGGAGGATAATATCGGGAATTTGGATGGAAAAATCAGCTGCCGAAGGTCTGATAAATCATCAGGAGAGACTGGCTGGCTGGTATCCACAAAGGCTGCCAGGGGAATTCTAACATTTTCATTTACTAGCTGTGTGATCTTATACAGGTTACTTAATTTCTGCTTCAATTTCATCTTTATAAAATGAAGATAAGAATACCTATGATAGGTTATTGTGAAGATTAAATGAGTTTATTGATGTAAAGTACTTAGATCAATGCCCGGCAATAACAAACTCTATAAATATTAATATTGTAGAATGTTTTGTCTTGAGGCTGGGTTTTGCTATGTTCCCCACACTGGTCTCAAATGCCTGGACTGAAGTGATCCTCCTGCCTCAGCCTCCTGATGAGATAGGACTTCAGGCACAAGCCACCAAGCCAGCTGAATGTTAACTTTGTTCTCGTTATTTATAAAGAACTGTGTTAAGTCCTAGAAATAATAGCAATAAAAGCAGAAATGTTTATGGAGCTTATATTCTAGGGGAGGAAGAGAAATATGTCATCAGTCAATAGATATAAGTTTGGTTTGTGATGATTACTATGAAAACAAACAAATCCAACATACTTGCTTAAAGGATACAGTTTCTGTTTGGGATGATGAAAACTTTTGGAATTAAATAGGGGTTATTGTTGTACAATACTGTGAATGTAATTAATGCCCTGAATTGTTACACTTAAAAATGGTTACAAATGAATCCTGTGCAGTGGCCCATACCTGTAATTCCAGCTACTGGAGATGCTAAAGCAAGAGAATCCAAGTTGGATGCTAGCCTCCCTCAATATAAAATCAAAAAGGCTGGAAATATATAGCTCAGTGGTAGAATGCTTGCCTAATATATGTGAGAGGCCCTGGGTTCAAACTCCCACCATTAGGGGAACAAAAATGGCAAAGCAAAGACAAAAACAAAGAAACAATTGAGCATTCGGGGGGGGGGGACTCACTTGAAACAGGGTGGTCAGGAGGCACTAGATTTGGGACTTGAAAGTGAGAACTGTCATGCCAAGAGAAGTTGCCGTCCATTTAAAGGGGACATTAAGGATAAAGCCCCAATGCAGAGACAAGCTTGGCACTGCCGAGAGATAGACAGAAAGCTGGTGTGACCGGCTCACGGTGGTGGAGGAGTGGGAAGATAGTAGGGGCTGGTAGTGAAAGGAGCTGCTCTGGAAAGATGGGCAAAGGCCATATGTAGAGGCCTATAGCTTGATAAGGAATTTGCACTTTATAATTTTTTTTTCTCTACTGGAGATTGAACCCAGGGCCTTGCACTGACCTACATCCCTAGCTCTTATTTATTTATTTATTTATTTATTTATTATTTTGAGACAGGTCTTGCTAAATTGCCCAGGCTGGGCTGGAACTTGTGATCCTCCTGCCTCAGCCTCCCATATAGCTGGGATTACAGGCCTGCAGCACCATGCCTAGCTGTGTTCGGTATTTTGATCTGAAGGCATTAGAGGGTTTGTTTTGTTTTGTTTTTTGGTGCTGGGGATAGAACTCAGGACCTCGTGCTTGTGAGGCAAGCACTCGAACCACTGAGCTAAATCCCCAGCCCCTGGAGGTTTTAAAGAGAGCATCCAACTGGAGTTTTGAAAAGATCTTTGTGGCTGCTCTGTGGAAGATAAACCCAAGCAATGGGCACAGGGAGACCGTGGAGCAGGCTGGGCAGCCCTCCTAGTTTGAGTTGATGGTGGTTTAGATCTGAGTAGTAGCTGGAAGGATGGGAAAAAAAAAGAATAAATCTGAAGCACTGGTCTCAGAGATGCCAGCTCAAGCTAACCCTAATTAGAAGGTTAAACAGATTGCTAGCTGATTCATTTTAAGGAGTGGTATAGTCACCAGGCCCAGTGGATATTGTCTTAGCTGGTTTGGGACATCCTCTCCCTGCAGGCCACCAAGATGGAAAGCTGTAGTGCAAGAAGGATGTTCAGTGCCCCTGGAAGGTAAGCCAGGGAAGCCAAACGGTGGTTGAAATGTTGCAGAGACTCAGATGCAGGCAGCCTGCTGGGCCAGCCCCAGCCCAGGCCAGGCGAACATTCTGGACTGTGCCAGGTCCCTGTCCCCAGGCAGGGTGCTGTCAGCATTCACATCTCTGGCTGACCTTTCTCTTTTCTAATCCTGTGCATTCAGCCTCTCATATGTTGGTGTCATCAGTCTGGCCCTCCTGGCTTCTGTCTTGTGGAACATCTCTTTCTGCATCCATTGGGGCAAGCATTTCCATGCCCCTGTTTTCAGGCAAGTCCTCATTGTGTCTTCCCATTATGGCTTATAATGATAGACTTGAGTCCCGGGGTTGTTTTATTGCCTGCATGCCATGCTAAGTGCTCTCTTTGAGTTATTTTCCTGAATCTCTGTCACCACCCTGACAGGGAAGGAGGAGTATCTTGGCTTTATAGACAGGTAACTGAGGCTCGGAGAAATGAAGCCACTTGTCCAAGGTCACAGAGCAAGGAAGTGTTGGAGCTGGTCTACATGTGCCTGACTCCAAAGACTAAGCCTCTCTCTTAACCAGTATTGCAGGCTCCCTGCCCTGCTGTGCTATTCAGGGTCCATGACTGACCCTGGCCTGGATCTAGACGTAGCAGTGCTCAGTGGTGGGAGTCCTGTCTTTTTCCGATGGTCAGGGGCATCTCTGACTCTTGTAAGGCTGCCTATACCACCCTAGCTCCTTCACTTCTCCCCAAATGCAACCTATCCTTCCAAGCTGTCTGGAGCCCCTCTTTACAGCTGTTCTGAAGAGTCAGAATGTCAGGATCTGCTCTTTATTCCCTGTACAGCCTCCTTGATCCCGTCTCTGGGTGTTTGCCCACACGGTCACTCAGCTCAAATGCCCTCTCTGCCATCTCCTGTCTAAAAGTTCCTAACGCCACCTGCACCCCCTACCCTAGACGACTCCTTCGAGAACTACGGGCAACATTCAAGGTCACCAGGTCCCAAACTCTTCTAAGAGGCTGAAATGTATGCTGGCAAATCTAAATCATACTCAGCCATCCCCTGGGTCAGCATCATCCTTTTGTAGCAGCAGCCTCTGCAGGAACCAGCACATGACTCTCCTGAGAGTCCCCTATGGCGCCCGGCCCAGGCACCCAGCAGGCTCCATTGGTCTTTCTGACGTGGGCCTGGGCAGAACTGTGCCCACGTGGCGGGCTGTGTCAGAAACCAAGGCTGGGTTCTTGACTCCCTTTCTGTGGCCTAGTGAGAGAACCACGCTCTTATCTTTGCCTTGTCGAAGAAAGATTTCCATCATAGGTTTCAAAAATAATAATGGTATTTTTCTTCTAATTTACAAACTTTCTGAAAAGTTTAAACATTTTATTCAGCTCCTTTTATCCTGTCATACCAAGCCATATGCATTAGAAAAATTTGTTTCTTCACCTCTGGGTTTTAAAGCAATCATTAGAACAGCTGGATGGGTCATACCTGTAGTTTCTGTTACTTGGGAAGCTGAAGCAGAAGGATCACTTAAGCCTGGGAGTTTAAGGCCAACAAAGCAAGATATTATCTCTAAAATAAAGAAATAGGTTTATTAAAAAGTCATTCAAGGACTAGCTAAGTATAGCGGAAAAACCAAGAACTACAGTAAAATAGAAAGAAGAAAAAATAACAATCCATGCTTCTGCCACCCAGAAGTAACTGTAACTAATGCTTTGCTAAATTTTCCGTATAGATGCTCCTTGACTTACCTTGAGATTTTATCCTGATAACTCTCTCAATTTTAATTTGAAAATATCATAAGTAAAAATACATTTAATATTACCTAACCTACATATTATCATAGCTTAGCTAACCTACCTGAAATGTGCTCAGATCACTTACATCACCCTACAGTTGGGCTAAATCATCCAACACAAAGCCTATTTTATAACAGTGCTGAATGTATCATGTAATTTATTTAATATTGTACTGAAATTGAAAAATAGAATAGTCGTATGGCTACAATTTCACACCATCATAAGGTTGAAAAATCGTAAGTAGGGTTGTCATAAATTGGGGACCACCTGGATCTGTGCATGTGTATTGATGAAGATAGTATCAATCTGTACAGACTGTTGTGTCCCATGCTTTTTTACCCAGATGTTTTCCATAATTTTCTGCATCCCCTTTTCTTTTATGCTCTGAGGGGAAGAGCCACTGGTGGCCTTTGCACCTCCTTGGCATTTAGCCTGAAAGCAAATGAACGCTGTCTGAGGAAATGGCTGGCACTTGAGTCCCTTGATCTCTGAGTCTAACATGTAAAAGAAGAGTAGATGTAATTGTCTCAGAAGATCCAGCTCTTCTTGTCTGTGGTCCTGGCTGCCAGAATACTCTGCTGGAGATCAAGGCAGGCAAGATGGAGATCTTTATTTAAGATGCTTTCCTGGTTGTTCCCAAAAAGACTCAGGCTGGGGGTGGGGTGGGGGGGCAGTTCTGAGAGTCCAAGCTGAAGCCAGACAGGCCACCAGAAGGGGTGGAATGGATGTGCCCCCACACCATCCAGCCATAAGGGTCATGTGGATTCTGCTTCTCACAGCAGGAAGCATACAGATTAGTCTGAAAATTCCGTTTTTTAAAGCAAAATTAAGTAGGCATTTATTTCGAGGGTTCTCACATATAGATGTTATCTAACATGATGGCCAGTATTCTCAACTGCAAGCCTAGGAAATATCCCAAGCCCAGTAGACAGTCTTCAGTCTGATCCTTCCTGGGCTTGGAGCTTCCCCAGAGCAGCTCTTGTCACTTTGTATCCTGGCCCAGCTATCATGTGAGTGGCAAGAGCCTTGATGTGGCTATGGCTTGAAGCTGTACCCCTGAGGCCTGGGGTGACGGCTTGAGGCGAAAGCTTTTGTGGGTAGGGATGAGGTGATGTGATCAAGACCTTCCCTTCCTGCTCATCTTCTTGATGGCAGCATCAATGACAACACATCTTTGCTTGTGCCGCAAGCTCCTGCTCACAAGGCCTCCACTTGTGACCTGCTCCGTGAGAGTTCAGGATGCTCGCGACCTGTTCAGGGCCCTGGTGCCCCCCTGTGGCCGAGTGGGCTATGCAGAGTCCCCAACTTCTGTCCAGTGCCCTTTGTTTTGAACCAGAAAAGTGTCCACAAGAATGCAGAGAAAGAAACTAGAGAATAAAAATGATGTGCTGCAGGTGTAGCTGGGTGGTAGGGCACTTACCTATCATGTTCAAGGCCTTGGATTTGACCCTCAGAACCCCAAGGAGCAGGGAAAAGGAACTGTGGGGCGAGGAGCCTGGAGCACGTAGCTAGCTAGCCCAGAGTGGGTCTGGTGTCTGGCTGTCAGGCCATCAGAGGTCTCCCTTGGCGAATGGGGTGGGGGAGGGGCCTTCCAGGTCTGGTCTAGATCTTTCTTAAGTGCAGTAATGTGATGGATTTAGAGGAAGGGTCTGGCCTCAGGAATGAGAATTTTTGCCCTTTTCTTTGTTCCCTGGTTTTACTGCCAAACTTTTTTTTGAGGATCCTCTAATTGGAGTCAAGAATGAGAGTTTTTACCCTTAAAACAACACTTAAACAAAGCTTATAGGTTAGTGTCTGTCTATCTCCATGTATCCATCCCTCTTTAAAAAGATACAAGTAATTCCAAAGTATAGAAAGTAAAAATTGAAGCTTCCTCTTCTCCCACCCCATTTCTATGGATTTCTTTCACTTTTCCTTTAACACCTCTCTCTCTCTCTCTCTGTATTTTGTTTGTTTGTTTTGTTTTTGTTTTTGGTTTTTTTTTGAGATAGGGTCTTGCTGTGTAGTTCAGACTGGCCATGAACTCACTATGTGGCCCAGGCTGGCCTCAAACTCAGAGCAATCTTCCCACTTCAGCCTTCCAAGTGCTAGACTTACAGGTGTGCACCATCATGCCCAGCTTCTTTAATATCTCTTAACAGAGTGGTATCCTTGTGGATATCCTTGTTGTTGAGGTTATTGTTTTGTCAGATTTTTTTTTTCTCTGAGATTGGCCAATTCCAACAGACTAACTGGGCAGTGGGTCCTTGGTTCTCTCTGGAATCTCCTGATTTAACTCTCAGGGAAAATGCCATGAATAGCTTGTCCCCAAGATGGTTCCCTTAAGTCTTTCACTTTGTGGATGAGTCCCAGAGACATGAGGTGACTCCCACATTTGTGGCAGACTTGGTCCTGAGCTCTGTTCTGCTGACTTTTACATGGACAGAGAAGTGTGTTTTTCTTATGTTCCTACCTGTTGTGTACTCATCCTGACAGCAGCTCTGTGAAGCAGCAGTGTGTGTGTGTGTGTGTGTGTGTGTGTGTGTGTGTGTGTGTGTGTCTATGCAGGAATTGTAGCTTGGAGCTTGCAGAGACTTGTCAGAACTCACTGCCTAAAGGGCCTGGAACCAAGAGCTCTTTTGGTTGAGTTCAGCTTATCCAGCATTTATTGAGGGGCTACTGTGTGCCAGGCACTGTGGCCAGAGAGACAGCGGGCCAGAGTCCTGCCTGGAGCTGGTTACTCAATGACCCCTGTATTCCTGGCAGAGTAGGGTTTTCCAGAGAGAACTCTGTTATCCATAGAAAGTGACCAAATTCCGGATCTGGACCCAAAGACTGGGGTCCCTGAAATACTGTGGGTACAGAGAGGGGATGGAGTTATGACCTGGGCTGCCACTACTAACCCTACACTTCTTATGACTCCCCTCCCCCGATTCCTCTGTCCCTCCCTTCCTCCTTCTCTCTGGCTCTTTGTCCATTTGTCTCCATCTGTCACTCTCCGTATGTGGTTCCTGCCCCCTTGCGCTGTCACATTACCACCGTCCCTCTCTCATCACATGCTCTCTTCATGCCAATCCAGGCGTGCTGGTCGCCATGACAACAGAGACAGGCCCTGATTCTGAGGTGAAGAAGGCTCAAGAAGAGGCCCCCCAACAGCCTGAGGCTGCTGCTGCTGTGACCAGCCCTGTGACCCCTGCAGGCCACGGCCACCCGGAGGCCAACTCCAATGAGAAGCATCCGCCCCAGCAGGACACTCGGCCTGCTGAACAGGTAGCTAGCCAAGGTCCTGGGGCATCCCTCCTCCTGCTTGGCCAGTCCTCATGTCCCATTCTTAGGGCCTTAGTATTTTCTCAGCAAGCAAGAAAGAAGAAAACTAAGATTCACTTATGGCCTATTACATACTGAGCCTGAGGGCATTGTGGTCATTTTTATAATTAATTCTTCCAAACCTCAGAGCATAGCTGTTGATTTTCCCATTTTACATTTAGAGAAATTGTGGTTTAGTTTGATGGAGCAGGTTACCCAAAGTCACATTGCTATAAAGTGACAGAAGTGGAAGTCAGACTTAGATCTGCTTTCAAAAACTATGCTCTTTCAATTTCATTGGGGATTTAGCTCAAGTGGTAGCGCGCTTGCCTAGCAAGCACAAGGCCCTGAATTCGATCCCCAGCACCAGAAAAAGAAAAAAAAGATTTGTCTCAATTTCATTTTCCCACCTTTGAGCCCTTTCACTCTAGCTTGGAAAGCCCAGTGTGATTCTGGAGGAAAACCCATCACTCTAAAACTACAGTGGACGCGATGAATCTTCTAGTCCTCTAATTCATAACTCCCTTAATTCACAACAGGCCCAAAGAGAGCAAGGACTAGGCCAAGGTTGTCGGGGTGTTTAGGGGAGGGCCCTGGCCCTTGCCTCCATTAGACCTGTCCATAGCTCCCAGCCTCACGCTAGACTCAGTGACAGATGAGGAGGGCGACACCAGGCAGCTGCTCTACTAACTCATGCCCTATTCTAGGGAGACAGGACAGCTCTGGCCACAGGTTTGGTTTTGTGAGATGCAGCTGCCTGCAGAAGCTGCCCCCGCCAGCAGTCGCCTGTGGGAGAGCCGCTGACTCCTCATTGAAGAGACTTGAGCGCTCTTCTTGCATATTACCAACCAGGCCCCTGGTCACTCATGAGTCTCAGAAGGAAGTGACTCTCGTTTTGGGATCTGTCTCTGCTTTAGCTGTTCCACTTGCTTCTTGTTTGTGTGAAAGGCCATGGTTTCAAGCTCACTGACCAAACTCTTCCTTTGGTTGGGTCTACAGAGCCTAGACATGGAGGAGAAGGACTACAGCGAGGCTGATGGCCTGTCAGAGAGGACCACGCCCAGCAAGGCCCAGAAATCGCCTCAGAAGATTGCCAAGAAGTACAAGAGTGCCATCTGCCGAGTTACTCTGCTTGATGCCTCTGAGTACGAGTGTGAGGTGGAGGTAGGGGAGCACCCAGCGCCATATGCCCTGTTCCCGGCTGGCTGGCCTCAGGGCCAGGCAGCTCCTGTGTGTACTTAGCCTGAGCCACACCAGAGGAGTCCTGGAAGGACTGCAATGTCCAGAGAGGTGACCTGCCCTGGCCTCTTTTGTACAGATGGTAGCACCAAGGCCCAGATGCGATGATTATGATTGCAAACAGAATTAGACAAGGCATATGGCTGGCACTAGGAAAAGGTTTCTCAGAGTGGCTGTACCTTGGCAGGGACGCTACTATCTAAGGGCTAATCTGCAGCCCTGTAGGCCCAGAAACCAGGCTCTTCTGTCTCATGCAGCAGAAACTAATGCTTAGACTACAATCTTTTTTTTTTTTTTTTTTGTGGTGCCGGGGGTCGAACTCAGGGCCTTGTGCTTGCAAGGCAAGCACTCTTACAATCTTTTTTTTTTTTTTTTTGGTGTTTGTTGGGTAGAGAGAGGGGTCCTTGCTTCCTTATGAACACTCCTGTCCAGGGCACCACCTCTAGTCTCCAGGACAAACTAGTCACTTGTGGATGCCATGCTAAATATGTCACCCAGGCATAGGAAGGTGGCCCATTGGGAGGATGCATTCATCTGTGTAGAAGTTCCTGTGGTGCAGCCCATAGCAGTGACATGGCAGATGCTTCTTCTCTGGCCCTTTAGCCCCGTGTTTAATGTCTCCTGACTTGTGCAGGCTCGGACTCATCCTTAGTCTGAGTTCTCCCACTCCCCATCCCTGGAGCCCCTTGTCCCTCAGGAGTCCTGCTGCTGTCCAGGCACCGTACCCAGTGCTTCTCCACATGCATGGAAGAGTTCAGAGGGTGGCCTCGGTGCTCAGCTGTGCAGAAGCGTGCCTTGGTCTTAAGGGATGTGACTTACTTCTGAACTCCGGGAGGCCAGGCCCCTCTTCTCTGCTGAGTTTTATTGTTTTTCTGTGCGTTTCTTCTGAGCGAACACCTTCCCCTACCCCTGCACAAAGGGCTGTTTCCTGGCCCATGGTCTGAAAGTGCTGCTTCAGCTGCCCTAGCAGTGCATGGAGGGTTTGGCCCAGGCCAGGTCCACCTCTTGGAGCCTGGCTCCTCCATGCTCAGAAATTCTTTGCGGTGCCTGATCCTGGTCCATGGGGGCACAGCCAGACCCTACAGGGTCTTCATTCACTCCCTGGAGTCTCCTACTTCTCTGGGTCATGACTACCTTACATTGCCCCTACCTTTGATCCCTTTACTTGTGTTTGTCTTTACTCCTATGTGTTTGGGGTCCCTAGCCTGGTCCTGCACTCTGTCACGTTGAATCCTCTGGCCAGGAGAGTGGTTCAGAGTGTCCCAGGCCTTGTGTGATAGTGGAAGAGAGTCAGGTGGTGGCTCTGACAGCGGTGCTTCTGGCAGAGGCCGATGGAGACCCTGTATGCATCTCTCCTTCCTCACCCCTAGAGAGCTAGGGGTGGCTCTCTAGGTGGGGGTGCCTTTATTTACACTTAGACTTAGTATGAGAGGAAAGGCCAGGAAAAGGAGAGTCATCGTGACCCTGAACCCCAGACGCTTCCCTTTCTCCTGCCTATGCCTCTCATTTTTCAAAAGGCTCTCCTCTCCCTCTCCCACCCCCATGCAAAGCTTAGGACTTTGGTTTTCTGCTCCTTCTCTTGACTGCTGTAAAGGAAGGAGAAGTCAATCATTCCCCACACCCCCACTTCTACTTGCCCCCAGGCAGCAAGCCCATGGGCTGGAGAGACCCTCACAAGGGCTGGAAGAAGCTGGATGAGCTAAGAATTGTCACCTCCAGGATCCCTTAGGACTTGGAAAGCAGAGCCAGGTGGCAGGAGTGCTAAGGCCCATCTGAGTGCTAGAAGGCTCTCAGGGGCTTTCTTGCCGTCCTGGTGGAGCCCTGGGTATTGCTCAGCCACCCTGAGCTGCATTCCAATCTCATGGTAGCTCTGCTCTCCCCTGTAGAAGCATGGCCGAGGCCAGGTGCTATTCGACCTGGTCTGTGAGCACCTCAACCTCCTGGAGAAGGACTACTTTGGCCTGACTTTCTGCGATGCTGACAGCCAGAAGGTACCCAGGGGGCTCCCATAGGGGTGGACCTCTTCCCTTAGGCCTCCCCAGTCATGCCCATACCCCAGGGTTTCCATTGGGTCTTCATTAGGCACTTGGCAGCTGTATCCACTGTCAGGCCTCTGTTGCCACCCCCATCTCCAGTCCTTTCTTGGTGACTTGTAAGTAACCCCAGATTGGTATCTGAGAACCCCACGGTGGCTGCGTGAGTTGCCTGAAGGAACGGAGGTGGCCCCCGAGCCAGTGCCTTTTCCCCACCCTCGGAGGCTCCTGCCTAACTGTCCCCCTTCGCACTGTGGCTTGATACCTGGTCATCATGGCTGCCCCAGGCCAATAGGAGAGCACGGCACTGGGTCCCAACTCTGGTGGGGAATCCAAGCCTTGTTCTCCCTACCTCCCAATCCCCAGGAAAAGGATCCAGGAAGTGCAGCCAGGGCAGGGCATTCCCCACTAGAGGCTGTCAACTGATCATTTCAGGGTATTTCTCTTTCCTGGCCCCATGCGGCCCTCTCTTCTATTTTTCTTCTGAAGAACTCTGTCTTCTCTTTCAGAATTGGCTGGACCCTTCCAAGGAAATCAAGAAGCAGATCCGGAGTGAGTGGTTGGCTGTGGTTGGGGTGCAGTGAAGGTTGGGTGGGACCCTTGCTGTGCTGCTCTTTTCTTCTCCATAACAGATCTTGGAGAAGCAGGACAGTGTTGACCATTGTTTTATAGATGACAAATCTGAAGCCTAGAGAAGAGCAATAGCTGGTTAGGCACACAAGTTAGCAGGGGTGTCATAAATACATTCAGATGTCAGCCCTAGTTGGGACCTACAGAGTCATCCAGGACAAGGGGACAAATAGATGGCCTGGGAACAGCTACCCTCCTGTCCAGAGCTAGTGCGGGCTTCAGGGCCCATTCCTCATAGGCCCAGAAAGAGACAGTTACTTACGTAAAGTTACAGAACAGAATATTGGCCTTCAGAATATTGGTCTTCAGCCCTGACCTTCTAACCTCTTCCTGTACTCTATTCAGGGCCTGGGGAGAGGGCAGACAACCTGTCCTGCTGGCCTGGAGAAAGAAGGCATGCTGGGAGGGGTGGGGCAGCTTTCAAATGGCCGGAGGGGATGTCAGTGGCTTCAGCAAGGTGCCTGCGGAGACCTGGGGTTTGAAGACAGAGATGCCTCTACCCAGAGCCCCTCCCCCTGACTCCCTGGTCCCCTGTCTGGAAAGCTATAGCCAAGCCTGTTGCCATGACAGCAGGCAGCTGGGTGCAGAGATGCCAGCTGACTCTGCAGGAGGGGGCTTGAGGAATTCTTCCTGTAGGTTCCTGTCAGTTGGAGACAAAGAGCAGGCACACGGGCCAAACACACTCCTCTAGGGTAGACTGGGTCCTAGCTGGGCTTGTGCTGACCTCTCACAGCTCCAGCCCAGCTGGAACGCCTGCCTCTCATGCCTGAAGGAATCACAACACATGCAGAGGGCCAAGTGTTCAGCGTTAAATACCAAGAGCTTAGAAAAGAGACGCAGCCAGGCTGAGTGGTCAGACTTCAGCATCTGTCCCTGGCACATACACATGGCCCCTGCCAGCATGGACCAGGCATGTGGACAGTTGCTCCTTGTGACACTTTAAGCTATAAGTGTCCCCTCCAGTAGAACTCCAGCCTCTGCCCCTCCCCCTGTAGCTCTCAGCCATTCATCCTAGCCCTGCCCTTCAGAACCACAGAAGCAATGTTTCCCTCCTTTCGGTTGGCTGTGGCAGCCTTCTGAAGGTAGTTGCATTGCCCCTGAGTCCTGGGCTTCAGAATTGGGTATATTGCTTCCCAAACCTTGGTGCCTGTCACCCGGGACCCATGGGCAAGTCCACTGGTCCCTGTTTCTCCCTGGCAAGTGGACTAATAATTCTTGCCTCTTGAGGCAGGAGTAACATTAAATGATGAAAGCATGGCCAGCACCTAACACAGAGCACCCAACTCAGGGGCTGTTTTCTTTCAACTTCCCTGAGACAATCTGGACAGACACTGGGGCCAGACCACCTGGATATGAGTCCACATTACTTCTTGTGCTATTTAACTGTTTTGTGTCTCAGTTTCCTCACCTGTAAAGTGAGATAATGACAATGCCTAACATTAGGATTGTGATGACGATTAAATGAGTTACCATGTGTGGTATTTACAACTGTGCCTGTGCAGAATATACCCTGTGCTATTGTTATTATTATTGTTGTTGGTTGCTATCACAGTTATTATCCCTGGGGCAGGGATTGTGTCTCCTTGAGCTTCTTTTTTCCAAAGAGTTCTTGTGGTCAGGAGCTTGGACTCTGGGGTCAGAGGATCACAGTTTGGACAGCTGTTCTCTGCTGTCAACTAGCTGAGTGACCCCTGGAGAGTGATATAACCTCTCAGAATCTTCATCTAACTCATCAGGGTGCTTATAAAGATTAACTTTCTATAATGTGCCTGAAGCTAGCCATCTTATTGCCTGAGCCTGCCTCAGTGTCCTTATCTGAAAGGTGGGGCTGATCACGGGACTCACGTATGGGGTTGTCGTGAGGTTTAGTGAAGTAATGTTTGTGAGTAATTCACAGTGTACATACCTGGCATGCACCGTTAGCTTTGTCTCTTTCTACTTTCCTCCCCACTGCTAGCTCACAAGTCTCCTATCCTAAGCATCAGTTTCCACATCTGTCAAGTGGTAAAAATGTGTAGATCTGAGATAGAAGAAGACTTTGGAAAGTTGCCCATTGGCTGGTACACGTGGGCCACCCACTGGGATGGTGGGGCTTCTCTGATTCCTCCCTGTCTTCTTCTCTTAGGCAGCCCCTGGAATTTTGCCTTCACAGTCAAGTTCTACCCTCCTGACCCGGCCCAGCTGACAGAAGATATCACAAGGTGAGGGCTGTGGTGGGAGGGCTAAGTATGCTGGCCCTGTGGGACTGTGGATGTGGGTACCTGGCCTGGAGACATGGGCTTCATATGCAGACGTCTGGTGAAGCTGGCAAAGGAAGCGACAGTGGGAGAGATATGGGCACAAATGTGATCAGTGGAAGCTGACCCTTGACCTCAGAGAAGCAGGTGTCGTGGGGTTGTGGGCCCATCATGAATTGAAGAGGACAGGCCATCTGAAATGATTGCTGTTCATCTATAGGCAATCACTACCCTGTGGGGAGTGGGCTTGATTGTTGAGGTGAAGCTAATGAAGTTAGACATTTGAGAGCGAAAACCACATATTTTAAATGTTGACAACTAATGTAAACTTTTAAAAACAGCATGGGCTATCCGTGGTTGGATACACGAACCCAATACATGTGAAGGCTGACCTTCTGGGTAGGGCAGTGGTTTTCAGTGTTGGCATAAGGAGGGAGTGCCAGTTCTCTGCATGCAAGTTTGATCCAGTCAATATCTAGGCATATGTGAGGTATATGGAGGTCAAATGAGGTACAGACCACCATGGTGGCAAGCCTGGGCTGCTCGAGTAAGCATAAATCACATGTGCAGGCCTGTGCCTCAGGACCAATAGATAGGTGGCTTGCAGACTAGAAGGGAGTGCAAAACACCTTGGGAGTGGGAACTTACATGGGCTCATCCTGCCTTTGGAAACTAGAGCAGGAAGAGGCCTTTCTCTTTATCTAAGCCCCTTTCAAACATGGGCTCACTTCAGGGTATCCTGGGCCTGTATCATCCATGTGATGAGTCCTATACTCCAACCATAAGACATGTCCTTAGAGTTCTCCTGCAGTGGGAAGGTTGCTAAGCCATCCCCTCCTTTCTATCGTGTCTCTTAATGCCTGCTGACTATTTGCCAAGCAACAGAAGAAGGTCAAGATGCTGACTCTGGCCTTGAGAGATAAGACAGATGTTTCTAGAATAGATCAGGCCCCAGGCCTTGGGCTTATTAGTCCTACTTTGAGCCCTGAGATCAGCTCCAGACCAAAGTGACAGCAGCCAGATGTGAGCTTTAGGCCAATTCATCCCTCTGGTCTTGCCCACCAGTGCCTTTCCTTTTTGTGCCAGACTCTGGGCATTGGGCTTGCCAGGACACTAGGAGGGAAGTTAGCGGTGCCCAGTACAAATGGCCCCAGGAGGTGGGGTGGTAGGAGCAGCTGATTTAGTCAAAAATAGTTAGGCCCAAAATAAACTGGTCAAAATGACAAATTGATTGAACTGAAGGACTGGTCAAAGCATTTGGCAATGATTTCTGAAGTTTTAGACTTTTGAACAAAATGCCATAGGCCCATACTCTACACTTATGTTGTTTGAGCTGCTGCTAATTCTGAGCTTTTGGCTTGGCCCTGAGCACACAGTGAGGCTGCATGTACTTTTGCTAGGATTTCAGTTCTTTTTAAAATTTTTACTTTTGTTAGAGTCCATGTTTGCAGTACCTAATGATTACATTTATTGTGGGGAGTTGGTACATGCACATAATACATCTTAATTCTTTTTATGTCCCTTCTCCTTCTCTCCCTTCTCCCTCCCTCCATTACTAGGGTTTCAGTTCTGACTGTGAAATAATGTCACAGAGCACTAAAAATTGTATTAAGAAAAGCCACTTAAAAGGGAGAGATATAGGCAATTGAAAAAAAGTGGTGGAACAATAGCAAAAATGGGCAGAGAGGCATCACTGGCCGAAAATGAACCAGAACATATTAAGAAAAAACACACAATAACCAGAAAAGCAAAATGGTTCTAAAAATTGTAAAATCATCCAAGTGTGCATACAAGTTATAAAAAATCATGGAAATGTTTCTTTAAACCAATTGTTGGAGTTTTTTCTGTTTTTTTGTTTTTAGACAATTCACTTAGATCTGGAGGCAAAATAAAAAGTTTTGGGCAAGCACTGGCAGGCAGGTCCATCTGGGCTATGGAGTAAGGTGCAGAAGTTAAAATAAGTGAGGTCGAGTGGTGTGTGCTGACGTGGGAATGGCTCTAAGGCACATCCTTGGGTGTGACAAATTGAGCTGTAGAATCAGATGTAGCCTTCAGTACCATTTATGTGTTAAAAACACGCATCAATCAAAACCACGTGCATTTTTGTCTCCGTGAAGGGGAAATGTGTAGAATATCACACAGATAACTGGTGACCTTGGAGAGGAGATTGGGAATGAGACTGAGCATAAGAGGAAATTTAGTTTGCATTTTTTTCCCCATATAAGAATATATTACTTATATAATTATAACTACATGACATTTATTTTAAAGGGCTAAACCAGCAAAGTAGTTCTATTGAGGTTGACAATGAATTAAAAACTACAAATGCTCTCATAGTAAAAAGCTCTCAAACTGAGAAAGGAACAAAAATGCTGAAAGTCATTTGAAATGTCTCAAAGACATCTCATGGGATACAACCAAATTATCAATCCATGAAATGTTAGTGTCTAGGGGCATCCATTTCTGCTGAGCTGTGTGTTGATCTTTTTGATTCCAATGGCCCAACTGGACTTGGGGGGATCTGGAGGCCCAAGCCTGAGCCCACGTCTTCTCTCTCCTGTCTCCAGGTACTACCTGTGCCTGCAGCTGCGAGCAGACATCATTACGGGCCGGCTGCCCTGCTCCTTTGTCACCCATGCCCTGCTGGGCTCCTATGCTGTGCAGGCTGAGCTCGGTGACTATGATGCTGAGGAGCATGTGGGCAACTATGTCAGTGAGCTCCGCTTTGCTCCGAACCAGACCCGGGAGCTAGAAGAAAGGATCATGGAGCTACACAAGACGTACAGGTGAGAGGGCCAGGTAGCAAGCTGGCCAGACCCTCCTTGCAGGCCTGCAGGTTCTAGGCCCCTGGATGCTGTGGTGTGTGTAGGCCACCTGGCTCCGCCCTGAATGGAGGTTTGTCTGAGAGTAAATCCTTGGTCAGACAGGAGTGACAGCCGCGTGACCTCAAATGCCCTCTCCAGGATTCAGTTTCTTAAGCGTCTATTCAGTGAGGGTGAACCTTTTACAGACGAGTGCCCAAACTGAAACCCAAAACCACTTATTTATTGCAAAGTGCCAACACTGCAATTAAACCTAAATACTAAGGTTTTAATTTAGAAAAAACAACTTGTACATTAACATCCTTTGTCTTAAACACAAATAACACGTGTGCCGTAGGTTTACCACCACTGAATAGGTGTTACAATTTCCTGACCTTGGCCTCTGAGAATCAGTTTCTTTACCAACCACACGGAGATAATAGCTATTATAGAATTATTGTTGTAACGATAATAATAACTACTCTATGTCTCTAGATAAATAGCCCGATGTCTAGATCTTGGCGTAAAGCGCAGAAGTTTGGACTCAAATGCCAGCCTGCTTGGGTTTGCCACCTGGCTCTGTCACTTTCTCACGGGTGGAACTTGGCACATCGTTTCATTTCCCTGTGCTGTGATGTGCTTATCTGTTCAGTGTGGCGCCAGTAAACTCACTCAGTTTGGTTGTTGGGAGGACCACATGACACATATTAAAGACACACACATGTTGGCCTTTAGGGTTGCTATCTGTGAACTGAGAGGTTGAGTAGTTGATAAATTGTGGAAAGCACCTTGTTCCAGGAGTTAGAAGATAATGAACTGAATGTGTGATTGTAGGCTGGTTATTTAACATCTGGAAGCCTCATTTTTTACCTGTAAATGCATGGACTTAGATGGTCAGTGTTTCTCAGCTAATGGTATTTGGGGCAGGAGGATTCGTTGTGTAAAATGTTTAGTACCCCTGGGTTCCAGGCATTAAATATCTATAATGTCCCTCTGTTATTGTAACAATCAGAATTGTCCCCCCACTGCTATTTCCAAATGCCTGATCTGCAAGTGATACTGCTCCCTGGGGGTTACCCCTGGATCAAAACGATCTCTTGGGTTGTTTTAAGGTGAAAGCACTTTAGGCTCCAAGTTCAAGGTTGTTATGGGAACCCAGTGTAGTAAATGATGTGAAAGTGCCTTATAAATGGTAAAGTGCTGTGCTTGCAGGAATGGCTATGGTGATACTATCTCATTACCATGGCGGGAACAAGGAGGGTTGTGGGCTGCACCTGGGGAGGAGGGCTAGAGCCAAATGTGGAGAGCACGAGTATTTGGAAAGAGCCTACCAGGGTATGATAAATACTAGAGCAAGGGCAGAAAATGCTGTCTCTCAGACTCACACACCTACTCCGCTTGGTTAGTACTGACCGCTGTGGTATCATGATGAATTAGATACAACCGTTCACTTGTAGCCACCTGGGCATAGGAATAGGGCAACCTGCCTGCCATCTATCAGTCATCTCTATCCTAGAGAGCAAGGTTCCTTGGGGATTTGCAAGATCCATAATAATTCAGAAAAAGACATTCAGATCAGTATGGGATGGAGAAATGCTAATGGCTGTCCCTATCGCTCTTAAAGCACACTGACATCTAGAGTTTTACACAGATTTCCCACACAGCAGCTCAGAGGCAGACAGAACCCAGGAAAGTGAAGCCCAGGGATGAAGTGGTTAGAAGCACAGACTCTGGAGCTACGTTGTCTGTGGTCAAATCCTGTTTCTTAATAGCAGTGTGCCCTTGAGCAAGTTATTCAACCTCTCGTGTCAGCTTCCTCATCTGTAAAATGGGAATAATCATAATACTTACCTCGTAGAGTCGTGATGAGGATTCAGTGAGTTAATATTTGTGGAGTGCCTGCACCAGCAGCTGGCACATAGAGTAGTACTCAATAAATGTTTGCTATGACTAAGTGCAAAATGTAGTCTGAGTTTCCTTGTAGCCAAAGCAAAGAAAGAACCTTTATCAATTATATAACTCTTCTTTTCAGAAAGGAGACTGAGTACCTGCTCCTCAGGGGAGATTAAATGGCTTCTGGTGCTAAATTCTGAGAGAAATGTCTTATGTGGGTAATAATTTAGGAGTCTTTGGGTGATTATAATGAATGTTTTCAGCAGTGATTTCACAGACATGGAAGGGCAGGATTTATAGCTCATACTCAACTTGGTGGCAAATGAGGCAAAAATCCTGACTCCAGCCCAGTCCTTGTCTGCACCCTTCAAGGAAGTAGACCTGAGCTCTGCAGAAATGGGATTGGGTAGATTGAAGGAGGGTTGGGAGCTGCTTCACCATCCCGCCCCGAGGGCAGAGAGGAGGGACTCAGGTGAGGCTCAGCCACCACCTTTCTAGAAACAGAGCTTCTGACGGCAGCCACTCTCAGACAGCAGGACCTGGCCCAACCTTTGCCATGGCCCTGGGTGATCACTTTCTTTCCCTCAGGGGCATGACCCCAGGTGAAGCAGAGATCCACTTCCTCGAGAACGCCAAGAAGCTCTCCATGTATGGAGTTGATCTGCACCATGCCAAGGTACCATGAGCCCCAGGTCCCCTCGCACACGGGTGGTGCCCCCGATGCACTATCAGGCCCCAGCTGAGGCTCAGTGTGCCAGACCTTGTGTTGCCTCCATCTTGGAACTTACTCTGTTCTCATTTCTCATTCCTCGAACTTCATAATCTTTTATTTCCTGTGAGTTTTTATCATTTGTTCCTTGTTATTTCCTTATAGATGGTTTGTGTCACCATTCAATTGGGAACATATGAATGAAATACACAGATCTCAATTTATTTCTGTATCCCTAGCACATGCCATATGGATTGGCACAGAGTATGTACCTCAATGTTTGCTGAGTAAATGATTGATTGATTGATTGATTGTTTGAGCCAATGATAGAACAAGTGAGCAGTGAGTCCATGACTAAGTGAATGAGTGAGTGACTGGATGGCCGTGTGAGGTTGGTCAAGGGGCTCCAGTGAGGAGGCTCTCTTGCTGTACCTGAGAGCTCATTAGAGCAGGGCCCAGGGAAGGATCTGGAGTGGATCACCGGCTCCTTCATGTGTGGATCCCCAGCCTTCATTCTGTGGTCCCTTCTCATGCAGGACTCTGAGGGCATCGACATCATGCTTGGTGTCTGTGCAAATGGCCTGCTCATCTACCGGGACCGGCTGAGAATCAACCGTTTTGCTTGGCCCAAGATTCTCAAGATCTCATACAAGAGGAGTAACTTTTATATCAAGATCCGGCCCGGGGAGGTGAGCTTGCCTTGGGACCCTGGTTCCTCCCTGGGGCCGATAGGTTGCAGCAGACCCTGGCAGCTGGCCTGGGTTTTCCTGTCCAAGAATGTGGATGAGGTGCCAAGGTGTGTGGAAGACAGTGCTCCTTCCCTCTTCTGTGGCTCACTACGTAGACCTCACACCCTAGGTGTATGTGGTCAAGCACCTTCACATATACATGAGAACATTGGATAACTATGTGTTCACATTACACATTGAAGTAAATACATGTCTGTGTACAGGTGTTTGCTTTCATATAGTACTTTAGCATGTACACATAGTGAGTTACACACAGGCCTGTACTATGCACACATGCAAACGTGTCCATACCTGTTTTCCTTCAGCCTCTATGTCTCACCCATCACAGAGTCCATTTGGTTTTACCTCTAGGGTAATTGTGACACACCTGTCTCTCCACTGCACCAGCCACTAGAAGCCCCATCTCTCACTTGTGTCTCTAAATAGGCCCTCTCACTGGCCTCCCTGCTTCTGTCCCCTTAAGCCAAGTGCTGCCAGGTTCTCACCCTACCTTGCCCATACCTTTGACTAAACCTTTTAGGAGCTCTCCTTAGCTCTTGGACTGGAGTCCAGCTCCAATAGCCACCTGTCTCTCGCCATACTGCCCCATGCCCCTCTGGCCTTCTGTGCAATCTTTGAATAAGTTAACCTCTTTCCCTCCCTCAATCCTTTGCACATGATATTCTCTCTACCTAAAGGTCCTTTCCCTATCTTCTCACATGAATGGCTTCTTCTTGCACTTCCAGCTTTCTGTTGCTGAGAAAAAATAAACTTATAAGTAGAAATGAATTTTTAGGGGCTCAGTTTTGGAGTTTTAGTCCATGTCTGATTGGCCCCGTTGATTTGGGTCTGTGGCAAGGCAACACATTATGGCAAGAACAAGTGGAGGAACAAGCTGTTCACCTCATGGCCAGCATGCGAAAAAAGAGAGAAGACACCAACATCATAACCTGCTTCAAGGCCATGGCCCCAATGACCTAAAGCCGCTCACTAGCACCCATCTTTTAAAGGTTTATACTACCTTCCCATAATTCCATGCTGGAGACTAAGCCTTTGAGTAATGGACCTTTGGAGTCATTTTAAGATCTAAATTGTAGTATTTCTCCATCTTTCAGCTCGTAGCTTAAGGCTCATCTATTTAGAGGGCAGCCTCATCACCTTTTCTAGGACAGCCCCTGACCCCTTACCTGCCTTGTTGTTCCCTCATACCACATGTCTCCCTTTATTCTGCCTCATAGCCCTTATCGGTATCAGCAATTATTTTGTTTTCTTGTTATCTGAGACTCTCACCCCCAGAATCTTCTGTCTTGGTTTCTGTGGTGTCTCTACTGTTTAGCACTGAACCTGTCACATAAAGGTGAAACTCACCTTGTTGATTACATAAACAGGCCAAAGTTACACATACCTGAGAAGAGGTTTGGAAAGGATAGCCTGATGGCAAGAGTGGCCCTGGTCCTGCGCTAACCCAACTTCTTGGTTTTCCAGTATGAGCAGTTTGAGAGCACAATTGGCTTTAAGCTTCCAAACCACCGGTCAGCCAAGAGGCTGTGGAAGGTCTGCATCGAACACCACACATTCTTCCGGTGAGTCAACCCTGGGCTAGGGTAATGGGGGTGAGGCAGAAGTTGTGAATGTGTAGGGGGAATAGCAAGAGGAGTTAGGGAGACTTCAGGAAAACTGCCTGCTTCTCCAAGTATTCTCCTTTCTGGACCACTCTGAGGTGTCATAGTTGATGGAGCTGTGGGACAAAAGGCCTGGCAGTCTAACCTTTGCCCTGGTAATGCAGGTCTGATCCTCCCTCCTCACCTCCATACCTCCACTGCAGGCTGGTGTCCCCTGAGCCTCCACCCAAGGGCTTCTTGGTGATGGGCTCCAAGTTCCGGTATAGTGGAAGAACCCAGGCACAGACACGCCAGGCCAGTGCTCTCATTGACCGGCCCGCACCCTTCTTTGAGCGTTCCTCCAGCAAACGGTACACCATGTCCCGCAGCCTTGATGGAGGTAAGGCCCAAATGAGAGGTGGGGAAGAGTAGTCTACAAAGGGAAGATGAGGAGTGAGTATCTAGATTCTGTGGAATGGACAGTGATAATGGCGGACATATCACAAATTAATTTGCACGAGGCATGGCAGCCCATGGGCACTTCTGCACCTGGGAAGCTCTGGTGGGTTCATCTGAACCTACAACCCACTCCCCTTTGGTATGTGACACTGCTACTCTTGGGACATCCCATGACTTCCCTGAGTTGTGACCTAGTCGGTCCCAGTTCAGCCAGGTAGTTTTCTGGGCCACCTGCCCAAGAAGCTTGGCAACACACAGATTGGCATCTTACCAGGAGACTGAAATACTGTGGTTAATGTGAAGAAAAGGAGGATCTAGATCATGCCTTTGTCCCTCCCCTTCAGTTCCATTCCTAAGCCAAGGGCTAAATGATGACCAGATTTTGAGGGCAGCATAGGTTATTCTAGAACTGGCGAAGCTCATAAAAGGAGGAGCAGAAGCCTGGACTCTAAGCCAGGAAGTGGATGTTCTCATTCTGACTCATGGAAAGCCCACAGGGGGATCTTCTCCCCTTGAGGTCTCAATGTATCCTGAGATGGGGAAAGTAATTTTCATTGCCAACTATCAGCGCAGAGAACTGTGTAAATCAAATGAAATGACGTGGGCAAATCAGTATTTGCAAAGTAAATAAATATGAATAGAAAGAATTATTATTCTCTTTAATTTAGATCAACCCCAAGGATAATAATCTGTGCTCTGATTATTTTAACTCAGTGTTTTCCAGCCTGTTTTTTTTTTAATTAAGACACAATCCCTGAGTATAATTGAGTTATGCCCACTGTCTGTGTAAAGTCTATAATTGTGCCTCTTTTCTGTTCAGAAGAGTATTTTGGAATGCCAGTGAACAAAAAAGACATTATTGCAGGGATCTCTTTGAATTCTTGCTAATTTATAAAGAAGGTAGATAATATGTGTATTAGTCACTTTCCTGTTGCTGGGACAAAATACCCGATACCCATAATTTAAAGAGAGATTTATTTTGGCTCACAGTTTCCAGTGGGTTCAGTCCATGGGCAGATGTCTCCAAGGTAAAAACAGTACTGTGGAAAGGCATGGTGGAGGAACACCACTCATCTCATAGCAGTCAGGAAGTAGAGAGCAAAAGGGAGGTGCCGGGGACAAGAATACACCCTTCCAGGTTATGTCCCCAGTGACCCTCCTCGTCCAATAAGGCCCCACCTCCAAACATGAGACTTTTGGGAGACATCTTAGATCAAAACTGTAACATTCTGCCCTGGCCCCCAAAAGGCTCATGTCCATGTCACTGTGCAAAATACATTTAGTCCATCTCTAACAGTTGCTTTTTGCTCCTGATTCTCACTATAAATCTGACTGAAAGCAACCATCAGTATCCATGTCACAGTCTGAACATTGGCTTGCCTTGAAATTTCCTCTACCAGATTAATTGGTCCACCACCTTTAAATTGAGCCTCATACAAAGTCTTAGGACACGGGCAAAATGAAGACAAATTCTTTGCCTGAATAAAACGTGCATGACCTGTAGTTGAGTTTCCAATATAGTTCTCATTTCCATCTGAAACCTCATAATGCTGGCCTTTATTGTTGGCATTCCTGTCAACATTCTGGTCTTTTGAGTGCCAGCCAGAATTATCCAATAGGCTCATTTTATGTCAGTCTATGGCTTCTCTAGATAACATCTCCAAACCTTTCCAAATTCTTCCCACAAACTGGTTCCAAAGGCGTCTATACCACATTATCAGGTATAGTAACAGCAACACCCCTGCTCCTAGTACCAATTTTCTATATTAGTCAGCTTTCTCATCACTTGAACAAAATGCCCAATATCTGCAACTTAAAGGAGTAGAGATTTTTTTTTCGGCTCACAGTTTCCCATGGGTTCAGCCCATGATTGATTGGTTCCAAGGCAGGAATGCCATAGTGGAAGGGCATGGCAGAGGAAAGCTGCTCACTATGGCAGCCAAGAAGCAGAGAGCAAAAGGAGGATCTGGGGACAAGGATATACCCTTACAGAGTATGCCTCCAGTGTCCCACCCTCTCCAACCAGGCCCCAGCTCTGAACATGAGACTTTTAGGGAACATTTTAGACCTAAATCATAACAACATGAAATCTTTAGGAATTAGCTTTCACTTGTAAAAGCTCATCTCACCATATCTGTGTATTGTTAAATAATAATCAAGTGCATATTCTGCCACAACCACAACTAAAACAGGAACATTTATGGGCCTGTGTTGATGGAAGGTTCACTCTGTGCTGGACACTGTCCTAAATGTTTGTACATGTTAGTTTATTTGTTCCTCATCTCAGTTATCTAAAATAGGTACTGTTATGGTTGAAGTAACAGAGACCCAGAGGGATTATGTAATTTACTCAAGGTCACACAGCCAAAAAGCGTTGGATTTGAGATTGAACCCAGACTCTTGTGCCATAGAAAATAGAAGTCTGTGGGCTGGGAGGCAGATGTACCACTCAACAGCCATGTGACTGGGGGTAGTCAGTGGGTTAAGGGGCTATGGAATAGTTGGCTTCGCTGAAGGTGAGGTTGGGCAGCAGCTGGGCTAACTTCCTGTCCGTGCATGAGGAGATATCTCACATGGTCACCTGGCTATCTCTACCTACTTCAGCAGAGTTCTCGCGCCCAGCCTCAGTCAGTGAAAACCACGACGCAGGCCCTGATGGTGACAAGACGGAGGAAGATGCTGAGTCTGGAGGGCGGCGTTCAGAGGCTGAGGAAGGAGAGGTCAGGACCCCCACCAAGATCAAGGAACTAAAGGTAGGCACCTATATTTCTTATACCTTCTCCCCTGGGGATTGGGATGCTGACCTGAGATCTAGGCTCAGTCTTGGCCTTTACGTGCCCCCAGCTGTGGCCAAGTACTCTTGCTACACAGTGCCTCATGGACAGGGCCTTGCCCTTGGGCAGTGTTTGGCACCTAGACATCCAGGGTGGGGCATGGGGATGAGGGTAGGTTCTTCCTTCCTTTTGCCCAACTTTTCCAGTGGCTGCTTGTCCTCCAGAGGTCTCAGGCCTTCTGTGGCTTCCTCCTCCTCTGCCCTTTGCCTATGACCTGGGTCTACATTGCTCCCTCCTCCCCAGAGATGGTCAGATGTCATGAAGGGCCTCATAGGGTGAGGTACAGGTGTGTCTCCTTCCTGCTGCCACATCCTGCATTTGATACACACACATGCTCTACCCAGGATAGGCTCCTGCAAGAATGCGCAGCCTCAGCTTCACATGCATTCACTCTGAGACGTATACATGCCCTCACCCTTGGATTTGTGCACACAGACACATAAGCAGCAGGTTCCACACAAACGGACATGGGCACACTCAAACCAGACATGGCTTCTCCTTGGTAGAGTTGTAAAAAGCAGCTTTATTTCCACCATGAAGTTCTGGTATGTGAGCACAGGCCCCTGAACACACACCCCTTGCAGTCAGAAGCAGGAAACCCCAGACACCCTCAGGCTCTCCACCTGCCAAGTGAGGCTCTGTCCACTTTGCCTCCAGACCTCATGCCCCTTCTTTGCCTTTCTGGGACAGTCCCTGCTACCCACCCCATGCCTTCTTGCAGCTATTCCACTGCCTACGGGTGGCCCAGGAGCTTCCCCGGCCTGCGCTTCTTGGTTGGGTGGAGCACTCTGGGCTGCCTTGCTGCACCAGGCCAGCCGCGGTATCTCAATTCATTTGCTCTACTGACTCTGCTTTCCCTCCTACTACATCACGCTAGCCGGAGCAGGAAACCACGCCAAGACACAAGCAGGAGGTACTGCATGGGACCTGCCCCTCCCTACCCACCCATTCAGATCCCCAGCTCATTTGTCACCATCTATGGCTTATCCCCAGCTCATATTCCTGGTACCATCTCAGCTTTAGCTTCATCTCTGTGCACCCCGCCATCCTGCTCCCCACTATCCACATCCCCAGTCATCCTTACCCCACCCCAAGATCATCTCTTCAACTTCCTGCTCGGACTTCACCCCCAGTCAGCCATTTCTCCCTTCCTCCTGTCACCTACCACCCTTCACCTACTCTCACCATCTGCCTTTCCAGAACACCTGTTACTCCACACTTGCTTTTCACCTGCTGACCACCCCACCTGTGCCCACTGGCTCTTCCAGGCCATTCTGTGCTTCCATTTAGCTCTTCTCCTGCTCTGACCCTTCTTAGACTCATTTCCCCCACAATACTATTTGGTCATGCCTGCATCTCATGTGTGTCCTCACTCAAAGCTTCTTTTGTATCTCTTGGCAACCAGATGTGGGAGTGGGGGGCTGGAGCAGGGAGGGAGGAGTCCTTGAACCACAGCCACATCTGCTCAGACTCTGGTTCTCCTCGCTCATGGGTAGGCTGCTGCTGCCTCCATCAAAAACCTCTTCTCTGATCACCTCCTCTTCCTCTTCCAATCTATTGCTTCCCTCAGCTTCTTCCTCTTGTGTTCAGTACTTCTTCCTAGCAACAATCTGCAATGTTCATTGGAACTTTTAAGTACGAGAGAAGGTCTTTATCCTTGGGCTGCCGAGAGAAAGCCAAGGGCTGGCCCACAGCCAGGGTCTTTGAGGGTCTTAGAGAGGTCTCCTTAGGCCCCAGGGCCATATCTACACAGCAAGACATTCAAACTAGATTTCTCCAAGGCCCTTAACCTTCAAGGATCCTGCAGCTCCCTGCAGCCTTTGGGAGTACAACATACCCACAGAGCCAGCGGGTCAGTAAGGGATCATCTTAGGTTGGAACCCACTGAGCATTGCAGCCTAAACCTACCCCGGGTGCAAACTTCATCAGATTTGACTTCTCAGACAGACACTGTCCTGCAGGCAGCTCAGCCCTGGGAGGGAAGGAGGCTGGAGGTATAGGCAGGTGTCTGGAGGGAAAGCTGAAGCCTTGGTAGGATGTTTCTTTCCAGAGAGAGCTTAGAAGTCAATCACAGTGGATCCCTGGATGTCAGAGATAAGCCCAGTAGAAGAGTCTAGCTTTGTCCAAGGGCAAGCTTACCTTCCAGGTGGTCCTCCCAGAGCTACCTTATTTGACTTTAATAAGCTGTGATTGTCCATTTTATGCCCTTAACAGGCTTACCATGAGTCCTTATCCTTGCAGATATCCTTGGGCTGCCAGCCCACCAGCTCTATCCCAGAAGTAGGCAGATAAACAGCTTTGGCAGGTCACTGTGGCTGGCCTCGCTGGACCTAGACAGATTATTCCATCCTGCTGCACCAACATGACCCAGGCCTGGCAGTTAATGGGGGGCATACTCATGGCTCCAGCTGTACCTGACTTAGTTTTTGTTCCCAGTCTTGGGACTTACCCCTCTTCTTCCTGGTCTCTAATCTTCCTGAACACCTTGCAGCATGCTAGGCTCTATCTGGCCGTATCTCACCCTGTCTGCTATTGGCAAGTCAGCACCCAGAGGCATCTGGAGGATCCTGGGAGGTGGGGAAGGTTATGGCCCACAGCATAGAAGGCTGCACAGTCTCATCCTGGCCTCTGGTCCTGGGTGAGGGAGCAGCACCCATTTTTCTAGATGGCCCTGGTTGTAGGCATATTGTCACTGTAGCCTTCCCCAGGGTCTGCACAGTTGTACATTTGGGCTCAGAGGGGCCTAGACTGGACCTCACTAAGTACAGGGGTCCAAGTCTTAGCCTGAAGTAGGAACCAGGATCCAGGTGGAACCTAGGAGGCCACTGACTGAGCTGCAACAGCCCAGGAAACAGGAGCAGGGAGTTCTCACTCATGGACCCTGCCTGTTTTTGGTTATAACCAGAGGGATGTCACCTGCACACCTGACTACAACTGGCTCCTGGCACCCAAGGGAAGAACTTGGGTTCAGTTGGGTATTCCAAAGTCAATGAGTCAGGCAGAGGAGAACAGGTGATTTGACTGGAGTCTCTTCTCTGTCGTTGCAATTGTCTTTTGGTCAGTGTCCTTTTGGGGCTTATGGTCCTTGCCAAAATTGGCTCCTGAGGGTATTGTGAGGAAAGACATTGTCAGGGAGGTGAATCACAATGCAACCGCTGCCACCATCCCTGCATCCTGCATTGCCCTCCCTGAGCTGTTCACCTAACACCACTGCCCTCTTCGTCCATCCCTAGTTCTTGGACAAGCCAGAGGATGTCTTGCTGAAGCATCAGGCCAGCATCAATGAGCTCAAGAGGACCCTAAAGGAGCCCAACAGCAAGCTGATCCACCGGGATCGAGACTGGGAGCGGGAGCGCAGGCTGCCCTCCTCACCTGCCTCACCCTCTCCCAAGGGCACCCCTGAGAAAGCCAGCGAGGTAGGTCTTGCCTTGAAACCCTCAACAGGCACCTTGAGTAAAGACGTGTTGGAGTTGATATGCAGTGGCTTACACTTGTCCTCCACACGGTTAAGCTTCCCTCATTACCTCCTTCAGGGCTGGTAAGGCTAAGGGAGGCAAATTCATTAAATCTTGGAATTCTGGGACCCAGGGACCACCCTGAAGCACGGAAAACTCCAAAGATTCATGATAGTTCGATGTACTCCCCTCCTATCAACCAGAGTGTAATGGTAAAGAGGTACTTATTAGAAATGCAGATTCCGGGGCCCCCACCTCAGACCTACTGAGTCAGCTCTTTGGTGGTAGAGCACTGGAACCAGCATTTTAAACAAGTGCCTTAGTTGATTCCTTTTCATACTAAACTTTGAGAATCTCCTTAGCCCTGTGCAGTAACCACACTTTTTTGTGCCTGTTATGGAAACAGTGGGGGTCAAGGTCCCTCCAGGAAGTAGCCTCCAAGTCCACGAGAGGTGGGCAGATCCACCACATGAACAGACCTGCTCCTGAGGCTTCAGAAAAAGGACCCCGCGTGCCCTGCCTTTCAGAGTAGAAAGTGTGGGATGTTTTCTCAATTGAAAAAGATGAAGAGAGGATTTGGAAAATTCCTGTATTTATAATCCCAAGCTCTTATTTTTAGCACTTACTAAATCTCCGCAATATTTATGCCAGTTTATATGTAAGTATTTTCTCTCCAGAACTGCTGCTCACTGGTCTCAAACCCAATTGTGGTCTAGACTTACGCTGCTGGGTTTGAATTCTTGGCTCTGTTGCCTGCTAGCTAGATGACTCTGGGCTTGTTACTTACCTAATCTGTCTGAGGCTCTGTTTGGTAGAGATATTCATAGGGATGTCATGGGGATCAAAAGACGATGTATGGAAGGAGACCAGTGTGGCATCTTGGTGTCAAATATGAGTTACTTCTTATTTCGAGAGTCCTTTATAAAAAAGGTGAGCTTCAAATCAAAAGTTGGAAGGACCGCTGGAACTTTCTTGGTTCAAGGTCCTCCTTTTACCAATAAGAGCATTGAGACCAAGAAAGAAGCAAAACTGTTCAGCACCCTAGTTAATAGAGGAAGGACCACAACCACTTTTCCAATGTCCCAGATCACTGCATTTGCCATTAAATCACAGCTGCCTCAGAGCAAGACCGAATCATGTGAAGACCAGGTATACAGTCAGTTGTATATGTGCTGCACTCTAATGCTTTGAAATCTGATGTTGCAGCCATGATCCAATTCAGAGAACATTTGATCGAATCAGTACTAGCCATGGCCTGAGCCCACCAGATAACAGAGAGCTTTGCCTAGTAAGGCGGAAGCTCACAGAAGCTCCTGGGATTCTCTGGCTGCTGATTCACAAAATGAGGGATGCTTTGGGAGCCTTTAAAAGACACTAGACACTAGACTGGGCCTCTGGTTGGGTTAGTGAACCAGTAAATACCATTCCCTCTTCCTCCACCGTCTGTCCTAGAGAGAATTGGCCAGAGTGACCTCTAATCAGTCCCAAGGTAGGCTGGGGTGAGGGGAGATGCAGGGTCCTCAGAAATGCTCAGACTCCCGCAGAGGAGGGAAGGATAAACACTATTGAACTGGAGTCTGGAGCCCTGGGCTCTCTGAGCAGCCTGACACAGTGCCCCATCTGGTGGTGAGAACTGGGACTGCTAGAAGATGGGTCTTAATCAAAGGTAGAGTCAGCTCCACCACTAGCTCAGTCCCAGTAGTCTCCACAGCCGGAAAGAATTACAGTACAGAGTGCACCTTGGAGTGATAGACCAAGCCCCCTTGGCACTTAGGAGCCCTTGAAGACTTGGGAGATGGGGAGGAGCCATAGACAAGGACTTGACTGGGTCCTTGGGTGAGTGATCTCACCTCTCTGAGCCTCATTGCCTGGTCCATCCAAAGGAAACCAAAACTGCCACTTCATAGGAAGGCTGAAATAGTGAAGATGAAAGCATCTTATCGACAGGGAAGTGCTGGACGGTCACGGGGCCATTGCTGAAAGTGACCAGAATCCCTGACCCAACTGTGGGCTATGGGGCAGATCCTTCAGGGCCGCATCATCCAGAATTCCTAGTAGCCTCCTCAGAGCTTATCGGGCCCTATCGAAGCTGAGGGGAAAACAGTAGGAACTTGAACTGTTGTCATTTGCCAAATCCAGGTTTGAGTTTTAAAGATAATTTTTTAAAAGGTATTGTAACCCCAATTATAGGATTGAAGTGTAATCAGGCCAATGATGCACAGAGTAGAGTTGGACTCAGTTCAAATGGTGTGACAAAAAATCCCAGAATGTTAGAGGGCAGGCCATGAGGGATAGGCTGGAAGCTACAGACTGCTCACAGCCCACTGTGGGAGCCACAACCTTCCCTTAAGTGGCTTGGAAGGGCTGTCTCTCTCTATCTTGCCACACAGAGAGGCTCCTTCCTCACCAAATGCATCAATCCTAAGCATGTGGGACTTACAAAGCTAGGCTATTTATGGACTCCATGTATATTTCTCTCCTGCTTTCTCTCCTCTCTTCCTGTCTCTGTCTCTCCTTTACTTCCTCCCTCTCTCCTTTTCCTCTGGCCCTGGGCCTCCCCTGCAGTCCCAGAGCACCCAGGACGCCTCTCAGCAGGACTTGGTACCTGGAACAGCCGCAGGCTTGGAAGTGTTCACTCAGAAAAGCCTCGCAGCATCACCTGAGGTTACTGTCTTCACTTTCCTGTGCCCCTTCCTCCCAGGGCCTCCTGCCCACCCTGATCTACCCTCTGGGGGTCTTAAAAAAATCCTTTATCTGGGGTGAGGGGAATGGACCAGACTCTGCCTTGCAGAGGGGAGCAGTGGGTGGCCCATTCCATTCCCATGCTGTGACCAGCAAGTGTTCTCATCCTAATGATCCATAAGGGGCCAGCCCCTCTCCCTCATCTACCGCTCCTCAGGAAGGACAGGACTATAGCGTTCCTGCAAAGACAGAACAGCTGAATTGCCTCTAGCTTCAAAGGGATGGTAGACATCATCTCTCAGGCCCTAGTGAGGCAGGGGACCCTGGAGGCAGGCTCTGACCTCTCAGCTTGGGATTAGGGATCATGGCCCCTGAGTGCCTCCTTCCCTAGGTCTTGTCTCTGTTCAGAAGCCTGGATAAGGTCTAGCAGTGGTGGGTCAGGGCCTGGCCTTCCATGCAGCCTCTACCTCCAGCTCGCCAAACTCCTCTAGGCTTGGGTCTGTCAGGATGTTCAGGCAGACAAAAGTGGACATCTTTCTTCTAGGAGCATCCTTGGGCTTACAGAAATATTGATCAGGCAAGCATTCTAACTGAGGAGAACATTGCTTCTGGGCCCAGGACAGCAACGGGTTGAGGGTTCTTGGAATTTCTTGTGGATGCAGGGTATGAAACCCAAGCACCAGCAGAAGGGGCCACATCTTGCCTGTCCACTGGGATTTCATAGACTGTCAGGGTTGGCAAGTACTGATCAGCTGGGGAAGCATCTGTCTCCTAGTCTCTGTTGGCATGGTGTGTGGGGAAGGGCATATACCTTTCTGCTTTCACATAAAAAATTTCTGTAGCTACTACAAATGTGCTGCAAGCAAAAAATAAAATAAAAATACAAATGTGCTGCAACTATAAGGAAGATATAAGGCAGCTACAGATGTGGTAAAATATAAATAACAGCTATCTCTATAAAAATAAAAATAAAACTACCAGCACTCTCTCAGAGACAGTAGCACAGGAGTCAGCAGCATCCCAAGGTCAAGGACATACTGAGGCCATACAGCCCAGAGATGTTCCTAGAACTAAGGCAGGTGCCCTTACTGGGAGAGGAACCTCCCTGTGCCCCCTTCCTCAGCATCCTGCCAGCTGTTCAGCAGCCTCCTCCTCAGAGGGGCTCTCCCTGTCCTGATGGCAGCTCATTTTTTTTTTTTTCAGTCATCAGTTAGGATGTTTTCTTTGTATTGAGTGAAAAATCTGCCCCTCTGCATCAGCAGCCTGTCAGCATCCGTCTGCCCTCTGGCGCCCATGGATCTGCCCTGCAGCCTCCCCCAGGCTGCCCTCAGAGGATTGAATGCCTCCTCTCCGCCTGAACATTCCACCCATTCAGCCGATTGTCCCAGGATGGGGTTTCTAGGGGGCTCTTTATCCTGGGCACCCTCCTCTCTGTACAAGTTGAGGCCCAAAATAAGACACAGAGCTCCACACGGAGCCTGAACAGCCCAATGTCAGCAGAACTGCTCGGTTGGAGTTTCTTCTTGTCTGAGTCTTGTGTGGGAACCAAACGGCCTTCCCACTTCCTATGCCACGCCCAGGACTGATGCTGTATCCCAGGCAGATGGCAGGGGATGCTCTGAACAAGGCACTGAGGCTTCCTGCTCAGTGCCCTAACATTGTTGCATCTTGTGAATGGGGCAAGGTGTGGCTCCACCAGTGCCTTGGCCCCAGAGAAGTTTCTCTTTTTTGTTCAGTCTTCTTCAGCATCCTATATACCTATTTCTACATGTTAGAAGCAGATCCCCTTCTTTTCCTCCCACTATTCACTCTGATCTTGTGTAAGTCCCCTCCCCTCTTGGGAGCCTCAGTTTCTCCTTCAGACATAAGGATAATCTTGGGTTGCCAATCAGATTAAATTTAATAATTTAGACCAAGGGCTGGCGTCGTGTGGTACCTCATAATCAAATATTACCACATGTTTCCCTTTCTCTGCCTGCAAAATCTTTCTTGCCATTCTATGCCACCTCCCACCCCACACACTGTCGCTTATCTAACCTAGTTACTAATTTGAACTGGGGGAGGAATGTTCCAGAAGGGGTCCTGTTGAGCAGCTTTGGCCCTCATTGGCAGGCTGTTGATGTCAGTAAGAGCCGAAATGGAAACAGGTAAAAGGATCCTGTCTCCCAAGGAGAAGAGACCTGACTCCTGTGAGCTCTCAAAGCACATTCGTCCAATGGGTCAAGTGCTGTGGTGCTGAAGGTCTAACGGCCTGAAACAAAATCTCAGAAACCTATGCCGGACTTTGTGCAGACCATCCCCTTCCTTTTATTTCTCTTTCCTGTCAATCCTCCTAGTGCATCTGGTTCCCTGCCTATCATGGAAATGGGATTTGCTAAAATGGGAGTGAAGGGGAAGGGTTTACAGTATTCCCTGGATCATTCGAATCCTCCAGCCCTCGTGGGGTTCACAGATTCTTCATCAAGTCACAACCTGAAGGTCACACAGACCTTCCCCCTCTTATTGCTGGAACCCAGTTTTGGTGCATTTTATCATTTAGGCAGTCACAGCAGGGTGGGAAGGACACACTTCACAGAGCTTGGAGTCAGGGAATGGTGTTTGGGCCTGCTGTGTCTTTGTCCCTGGCTTGCTCTGTCACCTTGGGCAAAATACTACTCTCTGATGGGCCTAGACACGGAGACTGATTTGCAATCTGTGTCCTGAGGGGCCCAATTCAGAGCAGTGATTTCAAGAGAGGGAGGTCTTCAAAGCACTAGGACAGCCCAGGCCCCCAACTTCCCCAGGGCCTCCCAGTGTTTGTGTTACATGTTACATGGATGTCCATTAAGATTTTGTGGGGAAAAAAGTATTTGGTGGCCCGAGAAGAGATTAAAAACTCAGTGGCTTTCCTGTTTCTGTAATGATTCTAGAAATACGTCATCCCCCTCTAGCTGGGGTAGAGGGCACCATTCTTTAGACAGTTTGACAGTGCCATTCTCTGGTCCTTTTGGCTCAGGCTTGTTCTTGGGTCTTTAGGTCTTTTCCTTCTGTGATGTGTTGTGGTCGATCCTCTTCTACTCCATGAGTTTTGTTAGAATTCTTGGTATTTGTTTCCTTTGGATCAAACCCCACAGTGCTCGAGCTGTATAAGCCATTACATTGACTGACACTAACCTGGCTGTTTGTTATCTTTGCTATTAGTAATCTTTTTCCTCCCCAGAAGCTCTTATAGAAAGGTCCAGTTTCAGGCTGTGGCCTGGTGAACTCCTCAGTGCTTCCCCTTGGCTTGACATTAGATCACAGTTGGCATCCATGTTCCCAGGTTGTGAAGTAAGTCAGCAAATATCTCAGGCATCAGAAAGCAAACAGTGATCATGGCTGAGATACTGACCTTTTCCAGGTCTCAGTTTTCCCCATTCATACAATAGGGAGATTAGACTGGATGATGTTTTAAGAGTTCTTTCAGCTCTAGCATTCAAAGATTCCTTGTAATATAAGTTCTTTCCTCCCGATGGTGGCAATTATTTTATTAAAAGAGGAAGAGTTCTGGCCCATCCATGGATCTCCCCTTCCCCTTCCTCATTGTTAATATGTGTAGGACCTGAGACCCCATCCCTTTTTATCAGTTTGGGGACAGTGGTTAAAAAGGGTTGGTTGGTAATTTGGGAGCCTTAATGGGAAGGATAGCCTTGATGACTATGACTGGCATCCTCATGCCTCTCTCCCTGGCCAGTTCTGGGGATGTGCCGTCCCAGTGTGGAATGGTGGTAGATTGGTCCCTTCTTACAGAGGGAAATGTGATCCGCCCTTAAGTGCCTGCTACTTTATATTAACTCTTCTTGCTCCAATTGAAACACAGGGTTCGGAGCATTGGGTTTTTATAGAGAGAGAGTACACTAGGCCAGAAGAACTCAGTTTCCTAGCAGTGGCCACCACACAGCAGGAAGAAAGTGAGGCAGTCGGTGCCGATATCCTTGCTGATGGCAGACTCTCCAAGGTAGACGTTTTGGTGGACAAGTTCAAAATTGAAGTGGCCAGAGAAGAAATGGTGGGAATCAGAAGAGCGAACACTCAGGAGAAAGGGAAAATGATCGCAAGCCCAGAAGACTTTGAGTCAGTGTGGAAGGAAGGCCCCTGGGTTGTGGGGAACTCAGGTGCGACTACCCAGGCTGCAGGCTGCACGTTGGCGGATAAGTCCCTGGAGGGCTCAGAGCTCGGGATGGGCACCAGTGAGGCACTCATCAGGAAGCACCACATCTCAGATGATCAGCTGGAGGACCAGGTGGAGCTGAGGAAGGGGCTAGAGCAGCTGCAGACTTGTGAAAGATGCATAGCTCCAGGGGCCAGGCCAGCAGAGATGGACGTCTCCTCTCCGGGCTCAGACAGAGGAGGGCTCCAGTCATTTCTGTTGGATCCAGCCCATGCTGAAGCCAGAGCCGACTCAAGCGATGAGACCGATACCTCCTTTGCAGAGAGGAGCTTCTATCTAAACCATGGAGGAAAAGATTCTGAAGACCAAGTCCTCCCTCCACCTGTGGAGGAGAGAGAAGAGCACCTGCATGCCCCTTCTGGAAGCGAGACTAGGCGGGAATTGTCAATGGAGCTCCTAGACAGCTTGGAGCTGAGTTCTTCAGAACAGATGGGCTCTGCTGCAGCCTTTGGCAGGAACAAGGATGAAGCCCACACGATTTCCTCAGAGGAAGGGCCCAAGTCCCTCAGAAACTACGGAAGACTGGATGACCTGCAGGAACCTGCCCCAGAGAGGACATTTGCTGAGGACTGGGAAGAAGTACCATGGCAGGTGGAAGGAGACTTTACCCACCCAACAGCCAGTGTGGCCAAAGAGGAAGAGGGCCATGAGAGTGTAGATTTAATGGAAAAGGCTGAGAAAAGCCCCCCAACAAGATTAAAGAACCACTTCCCTAATGGAGTAGGGGATGTGCACCTGGACCCCCAGGCCTGTGCCCTTCTATGGACCATCCCTCCTCATGTTAGAAAGCCAGCCAAACCCAACAAACCAGACAGAGGCAACTTCCTGCCCAAAGAGAGAGGAGCAGCCCACACCCAAGCCAGAGAACCTGAGTCCAGCGACCACAAGGCTTCAGCATTCCTTCACATGGAGGTGGCCACCCCCTTGCCAACCTCCTCTGGTCACTCTGAGGCTCTGGCAGCTCTGGAGGACACTTCTTCAAGCCTGGTCCCTCAGGGATCAGGGGAACCTTCAGAGCTCAGGGATCCCTGTGAAGATCAGCTCTCTATATTTCTCAAACATGCCTATCCTTCTCAAGAGAGCTTGGAGGCCAAGGACCAGGTCAGGCTGACTGTGTTGCCAAATACAGGAGGTGAGCAAAAGGCACCTCCAGTTGTCAGCAGAAAGCCCAAAGTTATCCCAGGAGAAGTTGAGGGGGTCATAACCCTGGGGTTGGTGTTCCCTTCAGGGAAGCAAAAGGAGATGACTTCTTTACAGGCTGGGGTCCAAGAGGACTCCCTAGAAGACATTAGCAAGACCTCAGTGGCCAATAAAATTCGGATATTTGAGACCCATGGAGTTGAGGTTCGCCGAGCCAGTCAGGGTGAAACAAGAGCCTTTTCAAATGAGTCTTCAGAGGCCTCCACAGGACAGGTAGAGCAGCAGGGGAGTAAACTTTTGGACCTGGGCTTCGTGCAACTCCAGCCTCCAGGGGACTTTGCCAGCCCCAAAGCTACACAGTCCTTTATGATGCCTCTGGCCACCAGACACTTCAGGGAAGGCGTTTCCACCACATCCCACCAGGAAAGATGCCCAGACCTGGAGCTCATGTCTCCTGATTCAGGCTGCAAAACCACGCTGGAGGAAGCTACTGGGGTAACTGGCCACGTGAGCCCCTGCTCCCACTGTGCCCCCCACCCATGGGAGCCAACCGCATGCCAAGTAGCTCTTTAGTAGCATGTTTCGGTGGCCCCCTCATCACTCCTGCAACCTGAGGCTGCTTATCCATCCCTGTGAGGTCTTGAGAATAGCCCAGGCTGAAGGATGGGATCATCTGCTTGGCCCATGTTAGCTTGGCCACAAAGACCCTCAGCTTTTGGTGTAACCTAGTACCCAGAGGGTTGCACAATCCCCGTTGAGAAGGTTCTACCACCAGCAGCTAATTATATCCAGTACTTGCTTTGCCCTGCTCTTCCCACCTGCTAGACTCCTACCTGTCTTGCTTGGCTTATCCAGTGATCTATCTTCATCCTTTCCCATCCCTGGTCTCCTGCCTTGTGGAAGCTGACAGTCCAGAGGTTTCCGTCTTCCATTCCAATTCCCTCTCAAGTTTCTTTCTGCCTTCTTAAAACTAACTCTCTTCTCTAATCCAGAACAAATCCGGAGATGCGATCAGGGAAGAGCAGCACTTCACCAGCTTAGCAGCAAACGCCCCTGGGAAGGGGGGGCACCTGAGATTCGCCAGCCCCTCGGGCCCTCAGGTCTCTGCAGCCCCTCTGTGCCCTGATGACCCGGTCATCTTCACCTGGCCAGAATGCATCACTGCTTAAATTCGCACCTGCGCTAGCAGCACCCGCCTGTGGCTGCTCAACTCTGGCTTGTCTGGAATGTATTCCTCACACCTCTTGACCTTCCAAAAACTGGCTAAATGGAGGCCTTTTTAGCAAGTGAATCTCTAAGCACACTGAATCTCCAGAACCAAAGCTGAGTTAAAAAAAAAATATATATATATATATATAGTGTGTGTGTGTGTGTTAGATTGGTCTTTTTAAAAAAATGTTATGAACCAGCCAAAACTGTATGTGTGGTGTTTAATCCCCGACAGGCCAGTTGAGAGGTATGTATGTTGGATAAGAATTGCTGGTTTCCCTTAGGCATTTCCTCGGCCTGCTGTTGTCAATTACACTGATGGGACCAGAACCTCCTTGCCATGGCCAGCTCATGGTGTACACTTGGAGTGCAAGGATCCCGTGCAGCTGGTGCCCAGAGGGCCTGGCCCTGTACTGTTCCTCCCTCTGGTTGTTGCTCACCCCTCACACGGAGATTCAGTGGAATTGACAAGCCATGCTGGCTTCCTCTGTGTTCCTCAAACTCCTGGCTCCAGCCTCTCTGCCTCCTCTCCTGGGTTTCCCTGAGTCCCCGGCCTCCCTCCTCAGTTTGTTTTTTGATGCCACCTGCACGGATGGGCCTGGGATCTGGGCTTCCATCCCTGCCTTTCATGCAGTGCTGCTTCTGATAGGCTCCCAGATCCAAGCCCGGATGGAGCCTCCTGTCCAGGACTCCCTGGCAGGATGTTTGCTTTGTACTTGCTTTTGCCATCAGTGTGAAACCCTCAAGAAGGACCATCCTACTCTTAAGAAGTTTTTGGATTTTTAAAAATGCTTTGTATGATTTCAAGGAACCTTTTCTGGGGGTGTTTTCTGTTTCCTGACCTGCTTTTCCATTCAGGACATCAACATAGCCCCAAGGTTTCTTCTGACATTCACCATCTTGATTTCTCTCTTTCTCTCTCTCCCCATCCTGCATCCCAATTCCTCTGATTTTATCTGGCCATAGAGAGCAGGGCTGAGGGAGGGCTTGGAGGAGAAAGTCAAACCTCCACGTCCCCGGGCCCCAGAGAGTGACACGGGAGACGAGGACCAGGACCAGGAGAGGGACGCAGTGTTCCTGAAGGACAACCACTTGGCCATTGAACGCAAGTGCTCCAGCATCACGGTCAGCTCCACGTCCAGCTTGGAGGCTGAGGTGGACTTCACAGTTATTGGCGACTACCATGGCAGCGCCTTCGAAGACTTCTCCCGCAGCCTGCCTGAACTGGACCGAGACAAAAGCGACTCTGAAACCGAGGGCCTGGTGTTCTCTCGGGATCTCAAAGGGCTATCCAGCCAGGATGATGAGTCTGGGGGCATCGAGGACAGCCCAGAACGAGGGGCTTGCTGCACCCCGGATATGCCCCAGTTTGAGGTACAGTGGAGCTTCACGGAGACCTGGGCCCATGCGAGCACTGCATGCTCAGAGGGCCCTGGGTCATGTGTAAGAAGACTGAGCATCCAGCTGCAGCCTGAAGCTGTCTCGTGTTGCATGACTACCCTGTGCGGAACAGCATGGTTCTGCGCCCGCATGTTTGCCATGTTGGTTTACCCCTAACTTGCACTCCTTGGTGTTTTAACCCCGTGACCCCATCGCTTGCTGAGGTCAAGTGATGACAGACATTCTGGTCTTCCTTGGCTCCTCGTCTTCTCCCCATCTGTGTTGCATGGTACCTGCAGAGAGCATGCATCTGTGGACTCTCAGGGGTTCTGCAGCCTGGACCAAAACTTGAATGGCTTTTCCTGATCCAGGCCCAGGTTCCTCATCTCCCTGGGGCCTGGGCTTCCTGGGCAGTCCATCAGGCCCTGGGGGCTCAGGGTGGTAGTGGAAACTTCTGGAGAAGAGGAAGTACAGTCATCCGGGAGGTCACAGGTGACAGATGGTGTCTGGACCTCTGCTTTGTGGTTCCTCCTGTAGAGCTGCAGAGAGGTCTTTTTGAGACTCATCTCCATCCATGATATTCCTCTGCCCCCTCACCTCTTCTAGCCCAGGCTCCCTCCCACATTACCAGACAGTGAAATACCAGCTAGTCCATTCTGGGCTGTCATTCCATGCTGTACCTGCTGGAGAGAGGATTTGTCCACTCTTTCTGTGCCTTGTAAACTTACCATGATCCAAGACAGAGCCCATGTATCAGTTTCCTGGCACATGCTTTCCCGATCACCTTGGGCAGAAGTACCTCACCCCCACCCTGTAATACCTCTGCTCCACACTGTCCAACACAGTCAGAGCAGGGGCTGCCAGGCCTGCTGTCCCTCCAGGTGGCAGGCAGCTCCTCTAAACTTGGCACATACTCAATGCTAAGAGATTGTGAATTGAACGAATAGCCTGGACTGTAGGGTTACAACCATCTATAAGAATCCCTTCCCTACATGCCCAGTAGGTGACAAGCTAGGATCCATTCGTCCATTCAGCTCACATGTGTGAAAGCCTGCAGTGGATATAGCCATGAACTAGGACTGGCGGAGGACTCAGAAGACTGATCATTTAGCTTAAGACTTGTAGAGTAGAGGTTGCGAACTGCTAGCCTCAGGCTAGATCTGGCCAGCAGATATGTTTTCTTTGACTCGACTCTGATTTAAAAATCATGGCATCGAGTATAAAATCCAGGGCTTTCCATATCATTAAGAAAAATCAGACAGTCTAGCTGCCCAGAGGCCATGCTAACAGTTAGACAAACTTAAGTGGAATCCTACATGCTCCCCATAGTCCTCAACTAGCCCCCCTCACTTTTTTCTTTTTTATTTATGTTTTTTTTCTAGTACTGGGGATATTGGACTCAAGGCCTTATGCACTGAGCTACATCACTGGCCCTTTTTAAATTTTCATTTTGAGACAGGGTCGTACTAAGTTGCTAAGTGGCCCAGGATGGGCCATGGTCCTACCTCAGCCTCCCAGAATGCAAGGATTACAGGCGTGTAACCCAGTTACAGTATCTCCTGCCTGCCCCCTGGAGGTTGCCACATGTGTAACTCAACTCTGAGCAATAACAGTTCAAATGAAGCAACCGGGTGGCAGAAGCTTAACTGTTAGAATCTTTCTGGATTCAGATTATGTATATAGGAAAAACACTCAGTGTGGGGCCTGGCACAAGGTGTGTTATTAACGGAATTGTAAATACTTCTAATGATAGTCTGAAAAGGCATGCAGTCCCCTTCCCGGGTATGAGGCAGACTTGCGTGGTGCTGGTGGTGGCTGTGGCTCTGTGACATCACACCATGCCTCTTCTTCCCTGACGTGATTCCTTCCCAAAGACCTGGTCAGCTGAGGGGTAAGAGGTAACTTGCTAATCCCGCACCATAATTGTCTTTGAGCAGGAGTCCTGCTCCTGAGTTACAAAGTATTCCCCTTCATTCCCCTATAGCCTGTGAAGATGGAAACCATGACTGTCAGCAGCCTGGCCATCAGGAAGAAGATTGAGCCTGAGGCCGTACTGCAGAGCAGAGTCTCCACTGTGGACCACACCCAGGTAGCCTGTACCTTCCACTATAGCCTGACTACAGGCATTGGGCATTTGGGGGTGGGGTCCTCATTACTGTGGCCAAGCCCCTCAGCTGTCCCCTCCCTCTTCAAATTCCCTGGAACCCCCATTTTAATCCCAATGTTTTTCTGAGTTTCAGTGTCCTCCCTGAGCTACAGAGGTGGGAGGAGTGGTGGCAGACCATACTACTACTTCTTTTTTTTTTTTTTTGAGACGGGTCTTGCCATGTTGTCCAGGCTGACCTTAAACTCATGATCCTTCCATCTCTGCCTCCCAGGTGGCTGGAATGACAAGCACATGCCACCGCACCTGGCTTCCAGAACACCGTTCTTAAAACCTTCATTTCCCCATCTGTAAAATGGGGATGATATGATCCTGCCTCCTCCTCCCTGGAAGTGTTGCCAGGACTAGTGGGTTAGGACCCTGGGTTTCACACTACTTGAAAGAGTTGGAGAGATTTTTCCCAGGGTGGCTTAGGGAAAGAAGAGGGAGAAATCTCAATCCTAATTTAGCCTGAAGAACTTAACCTTGGGTAATTTTTTTTTTTTTTTTTTTTTTTTGGTGCCAGGGATCGAACTCAGGACCTTGTGCTTGCAAGGCAAGCTCTCTAACCACTGAGCTAAATCCCCAGCCCCAACCTTGGGTAATTTTTTTATGCATGGCAATTCCACTTTAGATTGGTACAATGAACAAACTTGTGGGTGTTGGAGGGGACCAAAATTGTTTGTTTTAGCAAGATGAAGCATGCTTAGCACCCTGGAGAAAGTGGTCTTACGCAGACATGGGTACACTACTTACAGTGTGTTTCCCATGCTCTTTCTGTGGGTTTTAAACTTTGAAAATTGAAATTATGAGTCTGAGAGATGCCTTCTTGGTTTTTCCTGGCTGGAAGAACTGCAGCACTGGGGGTCTTTCATCTTTCTTGTCATGGTGACCAGTCTTTATCTTAAGGGTAAGAGCTTGGGATATAACTCCAGTGGTAGAGCACTTGTCTAACATGTACAAGACCCTAGGTTTGATTCTCAGGGAGAGAGAGGGAGAAGGGGAGAGAGAGAGAAAGAATGGAGGGGGGGAGAGACAGAACAGGAAAGAGGGGTAAAATAAGATATAACAACATGGGCAACTGTCATTTCCAGAATGTTCTGAGTTCTGATGAGCTGTGTAACCGTGGGTAAGCTGTGTTTCCTTTCTGGCCTGCTTTATTTTAGTATCTTTTGTTCTCATACAGAAAATTATAAAAATTATAAAGAAACTAAAAATGACCCAAAATCTCACAGCTCAGTGACTCTTACTGACTTAAACAAAACAAAGAAGTTCACAGTCATAAAAATCAAATAGAACCACATGAAATTTTTCTTATGCTGTCTCCGAGAAAAAAATTATTCACATGTCAGTGTAGATACCTATATCTGTATATGCTTAAAATTTTTATATACAAGTGATCATTCTCCTTTATACCTTACCTTTTTTCTTAATAAGTATTTTAGAGATCACTCCCAATTGACATTGCTGTGCCCACCTTACTCTTTTTCTTTTTTCTTTCTTTCTTTTTTGGTACTGAGGGTTGAACCCAAGACCTTCACACTCAACTATATCCACAGCATCCTTCCATTTTTTTTTTTGAGACAGTCTGGCTAAGTGGCTGAATTACCCTGGCTGAGCTCAAACTTACCATCCTCCTGCCTCAGCCTCCCAGAGTGCTGGGATCACATGTGTGCACCAGCATGCCCAGCTCCCACTGTACTTTTCTTAGTCCCGCTTAGGAAGCAAGTCCCACTTTGTTTTGCTATATCCCATCAGTGGACCCTGGGGTGGTTTTGGTCATTTGCAGTGAATAATCAGTGCTGTAATGAACTTCCTTGTTGATATTTCTTGTCGAACTTTTCAAAGTTCATATCCAAAGGGTAAATTCCTATGGATTGCTAGATCAAAGTTATGTGCACTGAGATTTGGATAGAATTCGTCAAATTGGGAGTATTTTTCCTTCATCAAATAAAACAGTTGGAATGAAGCAAAGGGCCTGGGAGGCCCCGCTATAATTCTGTTTGTGGACCGCCCTGTGCGTGCTCGCTCACACGGCCTGTCACTCTAACTGCAAGCGCCATGAGCCCAGGCAACAGATGCTACAGGTGCATCTGGCTCCCTCCATCCCTAACTCCTCCTTGTCTGGCCGGCAGGTTGATGGGAGTGCCCCACTGGGGAAGGAGTTCATGACAACTACCCCCTCCATCACCACAGAGACCATATCGACCACTATGGTAAGTGGGAAGCAAGACCAGCCCCCTGCACCCTAAAACAGCCACATAACAAGTGACTGTTGCCCAGCTGCTTCCACAAGCCCTCAGCTGCCCTCACAACATCAGACATGAGACACACAGTCAAAGATATATTGTGTGGTACCTTGGTTACCCCTGGACACGCCATCAAACCAGTTTTTCCAATTGAATAATGTAGAAGGTGGAGCCCATGTGTCTCGTGTATCTGGACCATCTCAGCCATGCAGGGTGGAAGGAGGATAGGGCTATTTGATTCTTAGTGTGCATGAATCTCATTGTGAGATTCCACTGGAGAATCTCACCTCCAGGCTGAAGATGAGCCTGCAGATCCTCCCTGGGAGCCTAACCCTCTTGGTGGCTGCATGTTTTCTTCTGTCTCAGGCCATTTCCTTGCCGTGGTCAGTAGATGGCAGTAGTGACCCTGAGTTGGGCCCAGGATTTCTGGCTTTCCAAAGGACCTTGTGATTCTATTTGCTGTCTGACCCAGGTGTCCTCATCTGTAAAATGGGAATAATCCTCATTCAGCCTAGTTCACAGGGCTTTTGATAATGAAATAAAACAGATGGCATTTGGCACACAGGTTATGGGGCCAGGCAGTGTGCTAAGAACATGAAATGGATTATGAAACTATGAGGTGGATGGTCTTTCTTCTGCATCCTTTACTGATGAGGAGACCGAAGCTCAGAGTGGTAAGGTGACTTGCCCAAAGTCACACAACCAGTAAGTGGTAGTGCAGATTAACTCCAAGTGTTCTGGTACCAGAACATCAGCTACCCTGATCTGCTCCCTTATCCTGACCCGTGTGAACATCAGCCACATGCACTGGGGCCAGAGGTGGCAATGCCTGATCCAGATCTGTCTTGAGCTATTGAGACTTGTTTTTAATTGCTTTCTCTTGCCAAACCCCTGATGTACATATGAGAAGAGAATTAGACTCCTCAGGAGGTAGGTTTTAAATAAACAAATATTTTAGAGTCAATAAACCTAAACATGTTATCAGCTTGCACACTTCTCCCTGGTCACATAGTTCTTTCTCTCCCCCAACCCTTCATCATGGGGCATTGGCATCCTTGTAGGGCTAAATTTAAATTTGTCCGTATGGTGAGCAGGCAGTAATATTATTCGTTTATCCATCCATCCATCTATCCATCCATCCATCCATCCATCCATCCATCCATTTGTTCCAAAAACACTGATGAGTCTCTACTGTCTGCCTGGTACAGGGATAGAGTTGAACAAAACACACTGCCTGCTAGGATTTATTTCTTGTCATTGTCATGGGACCTGTGCTGTGTCCTGTACTGTGCCACTGTATGTAGGTCCTGAATGCACAGTGGTGAACAAGGCCCAGCTCTCCCACTTCTTGGCTGGATGACCTTGGGCAAGTCACCTGAGCCTCTCTAAGCCTCAGTTTGCACTTCTGTAAAGCGGAGCAGGGGTAATAGCACATAACTCAAAGGGATCATATGGGGATCAACTAAAGTATCTATGCAAAGCCCAAGAGCAATGCTAGCACATAGAAAGTGGTCTAGAGGTGTGAGCTGCCATTATTTCTTTCCTGCCCTCAGGCAACAGTGTAATAAAGCTAGCCTGGGGACTCGTGGGAGGATAGTTACAGGCGATAGGATGCCAGGAGAAGCTGGGGAGGATGTTAGCTGGTGGGGACAGTTGAACTGTGCCTGAAGCATGGACTAAGGGATGGCCACAGGAGAGGGCAGTGGGAAGAGCAGGTTAAGGGCAGGAACAGGAAGCACAGTGTTTGGGGAAAGACAGGTGTTCAGCAAAGCCAGGTGTCAAGTGTGCACAGGAGGAGCACGGAGACAAGAAGCAGGAAAGAACAGCTGGGCCAGAGCTTGAAGGGCCTCCAATGTCATGAATGAAGTTCAAGCTTCATTGTGGATACAATGTAGAATCACAATTTTTTTTTGTTTTTTTTTTTAGTTTTTTGAGATGGTCTTATTGTATAGTCCAGGCTGATTTTAAACTCAATGTGTAGTCCAGGCTAGCCTCAAACTCATGGCAGTCCTCCTGCCTCAGCCTCCCAAATGCTGGGATTGCAGATGTGTGCCACCATGCCTGGCTGGGAATCACATTTTTTAAGTGGGAGCATGATATCATCAATTATATGTTTCCATGTTTTAGAATGAATAACACATTGTGTGGAGAGTGGACTGAAGCAAAAATTCCTTCCCTCCTCCTTCCCTCCCTCCTTCCTGCTTCTTTCCTTCCTTTGCTAAATATTTATTGAACACCCACGATGTGTGAAGTACTGTGAATCCAGTGATAAGACAGCTTCCTGAGCTCTGGGGCCCATGCCAGGAGAGACAGAAAGAGAAGGAGGGGAAGTAGGTTAGGGGCTGGTGTCCGGACAGGGCGGGCCTAGTTCAAGGAGGTGCATGCTGAGGGAGGCTTGGGGTTCAGGAGGCCTGGAGGGAGGGAAGTTCAGGATTAAGTTGTTGGTAGAAGGTTCAGGTGACAGATGCAAACATGGGATGGGGATGCTGTTCACTGGCCAGTGGTTCTCACAGCATGGTCCCTGGCACCTGTGAGAAAGGAAGGTAGCTCTGCCTCAGACCTCTTGACTCAGAAATTTGTGGGGGCCCAGTGGTATGATCTCCCTCAAGTGACACCTGATATCTGGGGTACACAGAGAGCACTCTTCATGTGTCGGTGGAGGAGGCAGCTAGTTGTATTTGGAATTTGATGAGTGTGAGATACCCATGGGACAGTTCCAGGGCAAGGTTCTGGACACAATTGGTCCTAAAGGTCTAGAATTTCAGATCTGGGCTACACGTAAAGGGATAGAGGACCTGGACCTCTCCATGAGGCAGCAGAAGCCCTTGAGTGGCTGAGTGTAGCACATGAGGGATTGCCTTGGCCAGAGAAAGGCAGAAAGAGATTGGCTGAGGATACTGGTTGGGTGGGGAGAAGCAGTGGTACCTTTGTTTTGAACAACTTGTGTCCCACTTAGTGGCCTCTGTTTTCCTGTGAAGGTGGAAGTGAAGCTTGGCCCTGGGAAAGGGAGCAGTGAGAGAATAAGAGGCTTCATGGGAGAATGGCCCAAGTAACTAGGTTCCAAGGGACTGGTGGCTGTTCCCTAAGCCAGAGAAAGGAAACGCTGAGCTTGAAGCTTCCCTCACATCCCAGGTGTCTCTGGGCAAAGTGCCTTGTGGTGATGTGCCAAGTGACCAGGTCACCAACAGCCTCAGCTGGAAGCATGCGAGGAGGAGGCAGGGAAGAAGCGAGGGGTTTCTGACGTCCCCTGTTCCCTGGCAGGCAGACAGAGGGTCAGATCTGGTACGTGCACAGACTAGGACCGGAGTCAGTTGGCTAAGGAGCTGCAGAGTGTGCAGTGCTGGATCCCTGGACAGACAAAGCCATGTCCTGAGATGGTGCAGAAGTGGGAGGTAGCAGAGAGCCCTGCACAGACATGAGAATCTAAATCCAGGGCCCGAGGTCAGACCGAGAGAGCTGGCTCAAGAACAAAAGTCTCCAGGGCAGAAAAGTAGTACAGAGCACGAGTCCCCATGGACTTGGGGCCTGAGTCCAACGGTGTGGTGTTAACTTCAGGCTCTACTACTAACTTTCCGGCGGACTTAAATAAGCCACTTAACACTCTTCTGCATTCCCGTTTCTTATCTATAAAACAGGAATATTAGAAACTAAGTTTCCCAAAATTGTCATTAGGATCAAATGATATCATGGATGTAACATCCTTAAAATAATGTCTAGCAAATACTCACAAAACAGTAGTTACAATATTGTTAATTGTCAGCCTATACGCCTATATTTATCCTACAGATTTTGGTTTGCAAAGCCCTTTGCCCTCTCTTAGCTTCATGAGATGTTTGTGGGAGTGAACAGGGATCCCTTTTAACAAATGAATCCTTGGAACTGTAGGGAGGAAGTGGGTCCACCCAGGTCACATGGCTAGAACATGGCAGGGGCAGGACAAGGACCCAAGTGTCCCAACTACTCCATTATTGCTACTGGAGAGCTATACCATATCTTGTTCACCACAGTGTCCCTAATGCCAGGCACTCAGTAAATGTTTGTTAAATGAGTGATTGTATTGAATGAGTGAGCACGTGAGTGAGTGTACAATTGTGTCTATGAGTGAGAGGGCAAGGAGTGAATGAAAGACTGAACTGAATGATGCCTTCAGTTCTCTGCTTCTGTGGCTGTGAGAGCTACTCATCCTTGTGGCTGTGAGAGCCACATGGCCACATGCTCCAGCTATCCCGGGGGCCCGCCCACCTGAGACCTGGCCCTCTGAGCACTATTGTTTCCCCAGGAGAACAGTCTCAAGTCCGGGAAGGGGGCAGCTGCCATGATCCCAGGCCCACAGACGGTGGCCACGGAAATCCGTTCTCTTTCTCCGGTAAGTGGGCAGAGTCAGCTCAGGCTAGGGGACTTGGAGCTGAGAATGTGGGCGTGGGCCCACATGTGGCCCACAGCAAGTATAGGTTGGGCCTAGAAGGTGCCCTTTTAAGTGTAGCACAAAGAAACAGGCACATTTTCAGATGTCCACAGGCTCCCTGTTGTGCCACTAGTGTCTCCTCAGTTTCCCCTGTCATGCGTAAGCAAGACACTGGTAGTGTGAGAGTAAATGGCCCCTCACCTTTGGGGTGCCTGTGATGGTTCTTTTGCATCCACACTAGTCACCAACCAGGAAGAGCAAGGGACTAGCAATCTAAGACTTGGAATTTGAGCCTGGCACTGTCGTGGTTGCCTTGCCCGTAACTCTGAGTCTGTCCGCATGAGGTCTTTTCCAGTTCAGTGATTCTCAAAGGCTGCTGTTCTCATCATTCAGCCCCAGAGAGCCCCTGCTCCTGGCTATGACAGGATGAGGGGTTGGGAGGGCTGCATCTCCACCTTGGATCTCTCCATTCATTCCTCTAGGATTCCAGGATTCTAGAGTGTCATTAGGATTCTGGGCCTCAGGAGTCTCAGGCTGAAGAAATCTCAGATTCCCAGATTGAGAATTTTATGGGTCTAGGACTCTGAAGATTGGTATTCTTGAATTCTTAATGGTTCAGAGCATCTTGGCTCCCCAACTTCACTTCCATGGGCCCCTGCTCACCCCTGGTTTCCCTACCCTGCCCACTGCTATAGAGCCCAGTGTCCTGACCTGACACCGGGGTGGGGGTGGTTATATTCTACAGATCATCGGGAAAGATGTCCTCACCAGCACCTACGGCGCCACTGCGGAAACCCTCTCAACCTCCACCACCACCCATGTTACCAAAGTGAGTAGCAGCAGGCACCCTGGGCCCTGGGAAGGTCATTACTGTGGCTTGGCTTTGGCTTCTCAATCTGTCAGGTGAACAAAGGTGACCTGTGGTGTTGCCGGTTTCTAGAGTGCTGTGTGCTTTGTCCCGTGCTGCTGTTGTCCTAGGCCTAGACCCTGAACTCACAAAATTGACAGCCAGGATGGAGGACGAGACCCTCTTTTTTGTAGTAACTGTAAACCATGGCATGTGCACCTTATAGACTTTAAGTGCTGGAGGAATATAGAGGAGATATTGTGCAGGAGGTTCCTCAAGAGTCAGGAAGCATCCCTTGGAAAAAGTAGAATTTCAGCAGGGTCCTGGAAGCCAGGTAGGAACACCTGAGGAAGAAAACAGTTGCAGGCACTCTAGCAATGCAGAAGATGGAGCAGAAACTGTGCATATTTCCTTCTTTGTTCACTGAACAAATGCTAGTGAGCAGCAATCTCTGCCAGCCTCTACGCCCCACCCCGGGTCTGCTGGAGGCAGCGTCAGTGAGGCATGTTTGTGGGAAGCGGGATGCAGTGTGTAGAGCGTGAAACTGGGAAGTTGGTTTGAACTAGGGGCAAAAGAAGCAGAATATGGAGGCAGATAAGAAAGATGCCAGGACAGATTTGACCAGGGAAGATCTGAATCTAAGGGAAATAGGAGAGCCATGCATATTTTTTAACTGGGCAGTAACCCAGTATAAAGAGGCTTATAGAGAGGATGTTAGATCCACCAGGAGACACAGACAGCTGGGGGAAGGGAGACTGGTAGAGCCTGATAAGAACTCAGGCATAGGGGTCAGGGTCTGGGTCAGGTGGGAGTTGGAGTGGGAGGGAGGAGAAAAGGCCAGAAGAGGGAGCAATCCTGAGGGTATTAGCTATGACACAGCCAATGGGGATGAAGGGTTGGGAAGGACTGGCCATGTGTCCATACCTGAGTGGCCAGGAGGAAGGTAGAGCCCACCCAGGGCCAGAGGGCTTGGAAGAGCTGGGCTGAGCCCAGGTGTTACAGTGGAAGTCCTGCTGAGCCATCGCAGGCAGGGGAAGTCTGGTTGGTAGCACTGGCTCTTTGCGCACAGAGACCATGTCCCAGCCCCTGCCCACTCCTGTGCAGGACTGAGCACTTTGTCACATTTACCGGAAAGAAGCTTCACACCAAAGCGTTAGTGAGCAATGCTGACTTTGCTGCAAGCTTTATGGCAAGGTTTTAGATTACACACCCTACAGCACACAGCTCAGAAAGCTCTCTTTCCCAAAGTCCTTCTTGGCCCTACCACCTGGATGCCCCCTCTTCTTTTTGCCTACCCTTGCCTGATTCCAGCTGGTATTGCTCTCAGATACACTCTCCTTAAATATGTCAAACAATGAGGTCCTGCCCCATCTTTTACTTCTGAACTTTTTCCCAAATCCTACCCTTTTAGAAAACAGTGGGGGTAATGAGTATCATCAATACAATCTTCTCTTGTAGTATTGTGCCAAATCATTAAAGGTAGAACCTCGTCACCATTCACATTTCATTCATGTGTTCATTCAGCAAATCTGCATTCAGCACTGCCCTGGTCAAATTGGGCAAGGTGGCAGGGAGGCAGGGGTGCAGAGATAGTGAAATATAGGCCCTGCCCTCAGCAGCCTGCAGCCTGGTAAGGTGAGCAAGGCCATGCACACACACACAAGTTCAGCGCCAGGCAGAGATCCATCTGTGAGAGATACAGATGGAGTGCTCAGGGAGCACCAAGGCAGGATGCTTTGAGGCACTGCTAGCCAGGACTAAGGAGGCAGCATCTGAGGTGGACTTGGAACATGGACGTGGGACAGTTGGGTAGCTGTGGGAATGGTGATAGCCAGGCAAGATCTGCTGTCTGAAGTTCCAAAACTAGAGAAAGTTTAGGAAGCCAGTTGAGAAGGGAACTACTGGTTTTTAGTCTTGTCCTTAAGAGATGATTTGGGTAAATCCTCTGTTGAAATTGCCACCTCAGCAGATCCAAGAGTGACCTCCCTCCCTTCTCCCTTTCCTTCCCCCTCTCTCTTTCTGCAGACTGTGAAGGGAGGGTTTTCTGAGACAAGGATCGAGAAGCGAATCATCATTACTGGGGATGAAGATGTCGATCAAGACCAGGTATGGGGATGATCCGTGGATCGCTGGGCAGAGATGTCTGCTTCTTGCTGACCTTGTTCAGATAAGGATCTCCCAAGAAAACAGCACTGAATAGGAGCCAGAAGGGGCCAGCAGATCTGAGTTCTAGTCTTTCCCTCTAACTTTTCCTGTCCCCAGGCCTGTGTCCCGAGATGTGCACTAAGGGGTTTGTATTCTCCAGTCTCTCTCCTACTCTCTGTTCCATGGTGCCTCACTTTGCCATTCTACCCACTAGGCCCTGGCTTTGGCCATCAAGGAGGCCAAACTGCAGCACCCTGACATGCTGGTAACCAAAGCTGTCGTATACAGAGAAACAGATCCATCCCCAGAGGAGAGGGACAAGAAGCCACAGGTAAGGTTCTGAAGCTCAGCAGTGGTGACAGGAAGGAGGAAGCAGCAGCAAGATCCAAATGACTTGATACCTAGTGCAGCCTCGGCCCTCTCACCTGCCTGGTTTGCAGCTTAAAGGAGAGGCGAGCTACAGACACAAGTCAGAGGGAAGAGGCGAAGGAAGATGAGTTTTCTGTTTTCTTTGAGGTTTCAGGCCTCAGACCTAGAAAAGTGAGTCCAGAAGCTGAAGAAAAGGGGGCAGAGAATTGATAGTTGGGATGAGGGGGATGGGTGGAGGCGCACATGACCTCATTGGCCAAACAAACAAACAAAATAACAAAAAAGACAACTTGTTATTGATACTTAGATTTGTTCACTTTACACATGTTATACTACAATGAAAAAAAATTCCACCTCAAAGACCCCATAAATAATAGCTGGTCTGTAGCACTCTGGGAGGCTGAAGCAAGAGGATGGCAAGTTTAAGCCCAGCCTGGGCAGCTTAGTGAGTTAGCGAGACCCTGTCTCAAAATAAAAAGGGGCAGAGGGTATAGCTCAGTGCAAAGGCCCTGAGTTCAATTCCCGGTACTGCCAAAGCAACAAAACTCATCTCCATTTGGGACTTTTTCTTAAATAAATGAAATCAATCTTTTCTAGAAAAATATGCAAATGTTTCTTTCTCTTCTTTTGATTGCTACCTTCTTAATGTTGGAAAAAAGGGTGCTGCAACATTTTCCTGCCACTTTGAAAGACTAATGACCTGTGGTCTAGACCAGTCCTGTCCAGTAGAACTTCATGCAATGATGAAAATGTTTTTTGTGCTGTCCAATATGGTAGCTCAGATATGGCTTGTGGGACATATTTGACATGGGCTAATCCAAAGTGAGATGTGCTTTAAGGGTAAAATGCATGCAGGATTTTTGAAGAAAAAGAGTGTAAACAGCTGGGTGTGCTTGTGCACACCTATAATCAACTATTTGGGAGGCTGAGGCAGGAGGATCACAAGCTTGAGGCCAGCCTGGGTGGCTTAGCAATACTCCATCTCAAAAGAGCATGAAAATGGATGAGGATGTAGCTCAGTGCTCCTTAGGTCTAATCCCTAGTTCTATACATACCTCCCCCCAAAATGTAGACTATCTCAATAATTTTATACTGATGACATGTTTAGATGTATTGGGCTAAGTTCTGTACACACACACACACACACACACACACACACACACATTCTGTTTCCGTTGGTCAGCACTAATGTAGAACTGTAAGTTGGCCACAGGTGGGGCTTTTCTTTCAGCCCTACTCAAGCTTTAATGCAAGTTATTGTCACTCCTGTCCCCTCCATAATCTAGTTATTCTTGCTTCCACACACATACTACATCTCAGCATGGTAGCAGATGGTCACTTGCCGAGCTGATACAGAGCTGGCTGCACCACCTAGGGAAGCTAATACAGGTACTGGACAGGGACTTCATAGGTGCTTTTGCTAAAAAGCACAGAATCATCCCTTGGACCTACAGGTGCTCAGTGGGTAGCTAAAAGTGGAATAAAGCTTTGTACCCCTGGATTCAATAAATAAATACAGATACCGTACTAGAGAACCTTTACCATAGTCTGATTTGGAAAAGCTGGGCTGGAATCGAATTGCTTGGGATTGTTTATTTATCCCTCAGTCCTCAGGAAGTTCCAATGTGGCCAGGTGTAGGAGTCACTGGTGCTAAGAGCTCTGGACTAGGAATCCAGAGGCCTGGCTGTATTATAACCGTTCCACTGAGCAGTATGTGACCACCAGTTTCCTCCCTTATGGGAATTCAGCTTCCTCATTTTCAAAGGGGTGTCTGTTGTGCATTTCTCATCTCTTCTCCATTGCCTTTCTCATTCTTCCTCATCTTTCCCTGGGCATTCGCAGCCAGGCCCCACCTTCCCACTTTCCTGGGCATGGAAGCTCTCATTCCAGCCTCCCCATCCAGCCTGCCCCACTGCCTTCCAGGTTTTTAAGTCCTCCTCCTCGCTGCCCTCTTTGCTGTCTCATTCCCTCCTCTTCAGTTCTTTCTTTGATGCTGTTGCCCCCCACGCACTGCCATGCACCCCCTCTCTCTTCTGGATCATTCTGTAAAGGTCACCCTGGAGAGCCAGTAGTTTCTCCCTTGCCTTTTCCACCCACATGCTTTACCGTGAGTTATTGCCATGTGGGAGCCACTCCTGACTCTTAGTAGAGTTACGCCCACTAATTCTGGGGAGCAGTCCTTTCTGAATTAGAAAATTTCCACTTAAGGTGCTTGAAAAATGTCGGCTTGCCAGGTACATGCAGGTTGGTATCCTACAGAGGAGCTCTGTGGTGCTGCACACCTAGGTTTTAATCTCAAATCCTGCTGTTTATTAGCTATATGACCTTGAGCAAGTTATTTAACATGTTCAGAAAGTGTTTCCTCATTCTCCAAGTGGTGCTGATAGCCATAGTAACAACCGTTGCCATTGTTTCTGGAGTGCTTATACTGTGCCAGGCACCAGGCAATGTACTTGACATAGGCATGGTTATCTGCTCATTTATTTTGCAAATAAAGAAACTAGACTCAGACAGTAAGTGGAGTTCTCATGGTCATAGAGCTTTGACCATGATGGATTGATTAGAGAGTCAGACCTAACCTGTTAGACTCTAAAGGCACCTGATGGCTATAACCTCACCACACTGACTGTCCCATAGGGCTGGCAGATCATGCATATATGCCTGGCACATAGAATGTGCTTGGTAATAGTTCATTAGGAACAGTGTTACCATGAACTCAAAGTAGGCTAACAAATACTGCATGGAGAGACCAAGAAAAATCAATTGTACTATAGTATTGTTTAGATGCCCCTGGTGCTTCTGGAGTGTCTGTGGTCTTGTGGAGCTATCTCACATACCCAAAAGCCTGATTACACTGATGGACAGGACAGCCATCAATATCAATGAGCAAACTCAGTGTGTATTCCGGCAGTGTAAGGGGAGAACATACCCAGTTAAGATGTATCAGAACTGAGTAGGAAAAAGTATACCCAGACTTTGGAGCCAGGAATACCTACATAACTGTGTCCCCAGAGGAACCTCCCTGGGCCTTGGCTTCCTCATTAGTAAAATGGTGTTCGTCTATAAATTGGAGCTGCTATAATAATTAAACAGTATCTGTGATATACAGGGATAGTGTCCTACATGGAGAAAAGGCTTGGCAGGGTACAGCTGCTTCCTTCTCCCTCTGAGGTTTTGCTGTATTTAAGGGACAGTGAGACACCTGAGTAAGTCAGACTGTAGATTTCACCTGTAGCCTGGCTGTTTCCATAAGGGTATCCATCTTGCTGCTCTTCCTATTCTCTCCCCTCTCTGCGTCCTCCAGAAATATCTGTCCCTGCTCCACTTGGCTCTCGGCCTTCCTTCTTTCTCCTTGCAGTTCTTGCTGTGAGTGCAGAAAACACGCCCGTCTCACACAGAGCCTTTTCCTTGTCTCCCGTGGCCTCTTAGGCCACGCATGTGGTTTCTGCTCCATCTTCTCCAGCCCACCTCTTACAGAGAGGCCTCATCTCCCAAACACTGCCAGTGAGAAGGCACTTCCTCAGCTTCTAGAGCTTTCTCAATTTCAAACTTGTAACTACAGGGGGGAAACTGACCTGTTCCGAAATAGGAACCTGAGATTCTAGCCTTGGTTCTGCCACCAACTTGCTAAATCGTTGAACCCTCTAGGCTTCAGTTTTCCTAAATAAGCCAAGAAGGGTCCCTTTTCAACAGCTTCATTAGTAACTGACCATGTGTGAGTGGCAGGAGGCAAGAATGATACTCCACGTGCTAAATGTTTTGGGTAGTTGCCATGTTCCAGGCACAGTGCTGGGCCCTGGAATGAGAGTGATAGGGAAAGGTGGCCCTTACCCTTCAGGGGACAGGACAAGGGCTACAGTTAAAGTAACAGCAGCAACATTAGTAATAATAAGAACATTCATTCAGCACTTACTGTACACTAGGCACTTGCTGTGACTCCTCTCTATAACTGTGTAAAGCAGGACCCATTTTACAGAGGAGGCAACTGAGGCTTAGGGAGGTTAAGAAGCTCATCCCCAGTTACAGAGCTAGCAGGGCAAAGAGTAGGATTTGAACTCAGAGAGTCTGACTGCAGAGCCCACACCATCAAACTTTGAGTTTGGAAGTTAAACCTGAATTGAAATCCAGGCTCCACTTTATTTAAGCATTGCTGTCTAGGGTTTACTCTCAGGCCACAGCAGACCCCTGGAGAACAGAAAGGAAAAATGAATGAAGACAGAACTTGTGTGATCATGACTGATCATTTCATAGAACTGAGAAAAGATAGGAAGGGAAAAGGAAATGATCGTGACCTTAGATTGTTATCATTAAAGGACATTTTAACAAATGTCAGGCCAAAGCAAAAGACACCACTTCCCTGGAATCAAGCAAGCGAACACACACGAGCTGTGGAGTAGGGAGACGTGGGGCAGTTCCCAGCTGCCACACACGAAGCCGTATGGGCTTGGATAAATCACTTCCTTTCTGAGTCACAAGAAAGGGCATACAGTAAAGGGTAAGTAAAAGACCTTCTTGCTGTGTGGTTAAAGGTGAGGGACAAAAGTTACTAATTGTTCTTTTCCTCCCCCTGCCTTTGCACCCCATCCGCACCGCCTCTGCCCTGCAGGAATCCTGACCTCTGTGAAGAGATGCTGGCATGTCTGGTCCAACCCACGCCAGAGAACCATTAAGAAGGGGCCTTCATTCTGGATTCTCCAATGCCAACACTGATGTCCCAGCTGCAATGTACTGTCACTCATGAGAGACTGGGAAGGGAAGAGCATATATACATAGATATATATAGATATAGATATATATACAGGAAACACCGCGTTCTGCACTGCTGCTGGGGCTGGCGGAGCAGTCGGCCAACAGCAACAACCAACATCTGCAACAACCTACATTTCCTTTGCAGAAAAATTGAAGAATTGGTGGGACTTTTCAGGAAAAAAAAATGGCAATGACCATAATCCCTTGTTCCTCCCTTTCCCCTGCCAAACTGCAGAAGCAAGCCAGACCACGATGATTGTAGAAGCACTATTCAACCCTGGTTGCGCACAGTCCAGTTAGTGGACAAGCATTCCATTTGCTCTTCTCTCCAGCATCTGTTGCCCCCTTGAAGGCAAAGGAAAATGATGGTGCAGCCAAGCAAGAGAAGTCGCAGCAGCAAGACACATACAGTCAACCATTTTCTGAGAAAGAAAGAAAAAAAATCTCACCCTTGAGGAGGAGGAGGAGGAACACTGGATTATTATTTTCTGGGTCTTGACACTGGGCTGCAAAATCCACCTTCTTTTCTTCCACCCTCCCTCATCCTCAACACTCACACGTCCTGTCATTTTCTGTCTCAGCTCCCTCCCGCTCCTCCTCTGTCCATCCCCCTACCCGGTCTGTGTCCTGGTCCTGCTGAGGGCCACAGCAGATAACTCTCATTTGAACTGAGAAAAAGAAAAGAAAACAGGAACAGAAAACAAAGCCACAGGAAGGGAAGTAGACATTGTGTTTCTGGTTTCTCATGATGAAGGTGCAGCTCATAGGAGATTTGTATGGATGTGCTTTTAAGTTATGTATATTACATATAACAGGAAACAAATATTAAACAGTGCTGGTAAGTATGAAGCTGACATTTTAAAATTATAATTATCAGACTGTGATTGATGTATCCCAAGGTTTCTAGATCTTGCTGAACTGGCCCAGCTGAGGAGACCTGAGCTCTGGGTGTGGCTGGCTCCCAGCAGGGGCTGATGGGTTCAGTGTAGTAATACTGTGTGTGGTGTTCGTAATTGGGTGGTTGGGGAGAGTGCTCCCCCCAGTGGAGGCAGGGGTTCGGCAAGAGGGAGCAACACCAATACAGTCCTGAACGTGCTGGTCCAAGATGCCTTCTCCCCCAGCAGCAGCGGCTGGGCCTGGTCTTTGCTCGGACATGGGGTCCGGAGTCAGGACTCTGCTGCTGAGTTCCCATAGTAGGGGTCCTCTGGCTCAGTCCTCCTACCTCCCTAGGGGGCTTGCCTTGGTTTTCAGTCTTTTCTCTCTCTCTTTTTTTTGTTTTTTTTTGCCATGTCTTGCCCTTCTCTGACCACATTGTGATGTGTAGCTCCATCCCCAAAGGGAGATGGTGCCCTGGCCAAGGAAGAATACAGTGGCTTTAACTTGGCTCTCTGAAAATGCCCAGCTAAGTCCTCTCCTCCTCCTCTTCCATATTCTGAATCATTTTCTTTGTTCTTGGCCAAAAAGACCATGAACATAGGGCAGCACCTGACAGATCAAAACTGCATTTCCAGAGGCTTTATCTACCCAGGACAATGGAGGGGGAAGGCGGCCTTACCCAAAGGCTCTGTCTTTGTAAAAGACACTGAGTTGGGAGACCTCCTCTTCAGCTGGCCTCTGAACTTGGAACCTGTGTTCTCAGAGTCCCCCAAATTGCCTCAAGACCACAGGAGCCCCTGGGGAAACTCTGTCACGTGCTCGGCATTGCCCTCTGGCACATGTGGGCTCCCTCAGGCTTACTTGCAACAAGCCACTTACTTCCCTGAGCTCAGAGAGTGTCCCTTGCAGAGGGAAAATGTCCCATAGTGCTTTAATTTTTCAGCCTCTTTTCACCTCCCAGTTGATAAATGTATTCAAGAAATCTTTGTTGAGTACTCACTCATGCCAGGCACTATTCTCGGGCTGAAGAAGAAAGTGTGGAGGGCGAGGAGGGACCCAGGAAGCCATCTGGCCAGCCTTATATTTCTAACTGTGGCTGGCCCATCTGAGAGGATTTCCTCTTCCCTCTGACCTATTGGCTATTGCCCAGGGGTGTTCCCCAGAGGGCCCAGGTCAGATGCATCCCCTTGGCTTGTTTATCGGTTACCCCATGACATACACCTTAGCTACTTAGCTGGTGCTGACCTGACGCAAGGCTCTCAGATGGCAGAGTCAACCACATCCCACCAGTGCAGGACAGCAGACCCACTGTACTCTCCACAAGTGCAGCAGCACACTTTCCCTGCACCAGGGTCTTCGTTCGATCCTGGTGGAGAAGCCACCTGCCCTTCTCAACCAGAGACCTCCCACTTTTTCTGGGCCATGAGCTGGAGTGTCTCCATCTTCTCTGGGCTACTCGGAATTTAGCTCAGGTCCTCCTGTCTTTGCAGGTGTCGTGAGTACTAGACACACCTCAGAGGGCGACTCTTTGTTTTGGAGTTTGCACCTGCTGACAGGGTAGGCTTGAAGTGACCAAGCTTAGTTTGTAGGCTGCTGGAGTTTGGGGAGGTCCCCATCCCATGGATGCTCTGACCTTCCTTCCATGGAGATGCAGGCAGCACCACCAGGGAGGAGGGGACCTGCAACGCTGAAATCTAGGGCACTGTTTCTCCCATCCTCTTCCCCATAGAGAATAGAACTGTTTGTCTCATCCATCTTCAACCTATTTTCCTTTTTTCTTTCTGCCACTCTGTCATCCTCTGTGTGCCACTTCTCCATCCAAGAGCCCAGGTAATATAGTGGGAAAAGTCCCAGAGAGCAGTCAGGATTCTGAGTTAACTTCCTGGCTCAGTCCCTAACTTACCATGTGACATTGGGCTAGCCTCGTTCCCCTTTGGAGCCTCAATTTCCCCACTTGCAAAATGAGTGGTATAAACTAGATGCCTTTTCCATTTTGCCATCTTACAGACCTTTATTTGTTCTCATTTTGCTTTTTCTGGATCTTTTCCATCTGAGAGTATAGGAAGTGCCAAGACCTGTTTCTATTTTTGAATTCTGCAAGCACATTCCAAGACTGGCCTGAAATTGCATGAGCAACGTCATTCTAAATATTTTTTTTCAAAAGCACCTTATCAACCAACTGCAATGCTGTCCTGTTCCTTTTTATTCACCCCCCTTTCTCCTCTCGTCCCCCACGCTCCCCCCACCTCAGTGCTCTGTGCTGTATGCGTGTGCTCTCTGTTCTTGTATACTCAATAAAAGTGAAATAAATGTGTTTGATGCTGAACCACAGACTTCTTTGGCCTCCCTCTCTATCCATCCTCCAGCACTGGTACAAGTTGGCATTGTAGGGCAGACTGACAGTGAATGGAGACATCCCAACTCAGAACATTTTTATTCAACACATGTCTGGAGCTGGCAGTGTAGCCTAGGCCTTGCCTTGGGCTCTGCAGGTGCAACGACAATCAAGATCAAAGTCCTTGCCATCCAGGAGCTCACAGGTTAGTGGTCAAAGACAATTACAGAGTGACCAGCACCATGAAGGAAATACACAGAGGCCCACGAGGGAGGTCACTTTACACAAGGTGGCTGGGGCTAAAGCTAGCTTAATGGTAGAGTACATGCTTAGCAGGCGTGAGGCACTGGGTGTGGGCCCCAGCACCATAAAGATTAACAGTGGCTACTTAGGGCTTCCCTAAGGAGTTGGTTTTTGAGCTAAATAAAGAGATCAAGTAAGGAGAAAAACATGGGTGAAAATGTTCTAGGCAAAGGGGGACAGTAAGTATACAGACCCCAAGACCTGAAGGGTCATGGTATGTGGAGGAACAACATGGTTCCCTCCTCTTCCTGGAAGAGCACCTGCATTGGGGTCTCTCTTCCGAAACTCCCTAGCGCAGTGATGGCGAAACTGTGGCACACATGTTGCAGCCAGCTGTTGGTTATCACTGAAAGCTCTGGAAGGTTCGCCATCCCTGCCCTGTGGGTAATGTATACAGCAATCTCCAGCCTTAGTCTTTGCCCACAACCTTTATATGGGCTGCTGTATCCTCATATCACCCCTCGAGTTACTGACTTACCTTCCTTAAAATTGACTCACTTTAAGAAAAAATTATTTGAGAAGGAAACTATATTGCTTTCATGGGTGAACACTTAGTGTCATTTGCCAAAAGGTCTTCATAAAAATAAATGCAAAAATATTAAAATTAATAACCATAACCTATGTAAAATCTAAATTTTTCCTTTAAAATCTAAATCTTTCCTTCTAAAATCTAAATGGAAATTTTACTTTCCATTTTATTCTATCAAATGACTCACCCTAGCTGTCTTTCTATTTCTATATTGCCCCCAGTCTTCCATGAGTGTCTCTTTCCATATACATGTATTTATTCAGAGTTGAAGTCAGTTTATACATGCCATTCTAAATACTTTTGAAAACATATCCCAAACATTTCCCTATACTTTCAAAAACTAAGGACTATTTCTCTTCTTTGTAAAGGTAATTCATTAAATGATACAAAAGGCTGTGCAATGAAAAGTAATTCTTCACCTTGTTCTAGATTCCTGTTCATTGCAATTGTTGCTATGAGCTTTGTGGATCATTAAACTTTCTCTGTAGCTTTCCCTTAACAACTGTCATTCTTAGAATTCTGGAACAGGACTTAGCTTGCAAATATCGATTCCTTAGACAACTCTTCAGGACCCCACGCCTCCCTAGTTCTGTACCTCTGTCTCATGTATACACAGGGCTAGCCTCTTGGAAATAGCCTGAAGCGGGTTCATCTAGATTGGGGGGGCTGTTTTTGTTTTTGTTTTGTTTGAGACAGAGTCTTGGTATGAAGTTCAGGCTGGCCTTGAACTCACCATGTAGCTAGGCTGGCCTCAAATTCACTGTGATCCCCCTGCCTCAGCCTCCCAGGGATTACAGGCACGTGCCGCCACACCCGGCTAGATTAGTGTTTTGATCTAGGGTAGTAGGGGGAATGATTTTGCCCTGCCCTGAACATGTCTGGAGACACTTTGTTGTCACAACTGAGGGGTGCTACTGGCACCTAGAGATTGAGAGATGCTACTGAGCATCCTACAGTGTGCAGGGTAGCTGTCAACTGCAAAGAATTCTCTCAACTCAATGTCAATAGTGCCAGTGTTGAGAAACCCTATTATGGATGGACATGCAGTCCATAAATGTGATGTCCCAGCCATTGTCTACAGTATTCATCACCTTAAGGTGGCTGAGAATATAGTGAGCCCCCCTGGAACAGGAAACTCTGAGACCAGACCACAGAGCTCAGTACCTATGTAAGTACCATGCACTTAAGTGTGAGTACCCCCGGAGTATAAGTACTTAAGTGTAAGTACCACCGGAGCTCCGAGAGCTCAGTACCCAAGTCTGGGAGTGAGGAGTGACCAAGACAGATATGAGCTTCTTAATGCAGGAAATGGAACAGACAGGACTGTGTGAAATAGATGGGCATGACTGCAGAGGTCGCTTCTGGTTAATCTTGCAGCCGCTCGTTGTGATTAACCATGACTGCAGGGCGCGCCTAGTCTGCAACCTCCAAAGAGATGAATTTTAACTGAGACAGACTGGCGTCTCCAGCTGTCACTGGGGAATTGTGACAGACAAGTGAAGGAGCAGCAACACAGGGACAAGAACAGTCAGTCAGACTGTGTGGTTTGCAGCTGCCAGTCTCTGGCTGTGTAAGCCTTCTCTGAATCTCAAGTTCTCTCCTCCGTAGATTGGGAATATTAATAACTACTAAGAAAAAATACTTAAGTGGACCATCTTGTGGATTTCAATGTTGTCTAGCTGTTATCAGGTATCCTGCCTGGACTGGGTCCTGTAAGTACTTGTTTGCCCATCCATCATCAAGAGTAGAAGGAAACACTATACGAGTGGAAAAATGAGTTTATTCACAATTGACCCAATTGGAAGAGCAGCTGGTCCCCCTCCCTTAAATGCACAGAAGCACTATTTATAGAAGAATTAGACCAAAAGCCAGGAAGCATGCATATGTAGATTCAGCCAGGCTTTGACCCACCATCATGCCCAGAAAATGTTGAAAATCTGATTCTATTGCAACCCCTTGTCAGGAGGGCTGGAGGTGGAAGTCACTGGCTAGTGTGGGCTCTTGAGTTCGTGATAGTGGAAATAAAAATTGAGGCATTCAATATGAATTTGTAGGAAAAACTTTAATTGGAAAGTAAGAGAAAATGAATGGGGAGGGCACTGCTCAGACAAAGATCAACCTGGGATCCTAAGAAAGGAAAATAAGAGAAAATATGGAAAGGCTCCAATTTGAGGAGCTAAAAGGGGGCACAGGTCTGAAGAGGAGAGTCAGACTGGCCTGCTCACAAAGGATTAGAGATCAGTGTTACGGGGTGTCTTGGGGGGGGCAAAGTCTGGATAGTCATTATCCCAGCCCTAGTTTTGTAGTTCTGGAGGAGTCCTTGTGACTTGAGGGTCAAGTCAGTGACCATGAGGTGACAGTCTCTCCTTGGGAACAGTTTTAGTCATGTGAGGTTCTGCAGGAATCCAACACAGGTTTAGGGCAATGGAGACTTCTGGGTGTAGCCCAATGTCCCTGTAAGTCTCTTGTCTTGGTGTCCTCAGTCTTGAAGAGGAATGAGGCAGGCTGGGAAAATTTAGAACTAATAAGCCTTGTTTTGCCAACTTTTAGACACTCCCTCACTGACTAACATGTTTATATGCAGAGTTGAGAAAGGATTTGATCTAGAGTTTTAAAAAATGAAGGTCAAGCTTTGTTCTGCTTGTAGTTACCCACTAGGCATCTGTAAGCCCAAGTGAAGAACATAGTTTTTAGTTTTAAGGGCCCAGGAGCTTGTCCTCTGTCTCTATGGTGGTCTCTGACTGTATCAAAAATGCCCATTTCAGCTGGAGATACAGCCCAGCTTTATTTTTATTTTTATCTTTTTATTTTTTAGACAGGGTCTCACTAAGTTGCTCAGGCTGGGCTCAGACTCGCTATCCTCTTGCATCACCCTTACAGATTGCTGGGATTACAGGTATGCATCACCCTTCCCCCCTAAAAATCCTAATCTTTAAAGATCCATCTCAACCTCTTGGTTTCATAACCAGCCCTCATGTTATAGGGTGGTTTCTTTAGAAATGGCTTGCCAATCAAAAGTATTCCAAATTCTTCTTGCCTCGAACAAAGAATAAGACGGAACAAGCCAAAAACAGTGTCCAACTTTTATTTGAAAAGTGCAGGGTAAATCGATATGGGAGAAACCAGCTCTGCAGAGTGAACTTGAGCCAAACAAAGAGAAAAAGAGTGTAAAAGCAAAAATGAAAATACACATTGAGTCTGAGAAACGCCATGGGGGCTACCATGCAAACTCATGCATGACAGCGACTTTCCACGATGGTCACTCTTCTTTTTATGTTGTCCGAGTCTTGTGGGAGCTTGCAAGAAGTTCTGCATAAGGGGTCCTTGCGTTGCTCTGGGGTTGCTCTGGGATCTTGTGATCGACGAGTCATTTCCCCAGCCAGCTTTGCCATGCCCTATCTCCTGTATCACTCAGAACCACCTAAGACAATACCTTGAAATCAATGACTTAATATACACTGCCTACTGGCTCTGCTTTGGTGGAATCCTGACTGATGCAACCACTTAGCACAGGTCTGGGCCTACAATTTTAAGTCATTTGTGAATACCATATTACCACCATTAATTAAACATATAACATGCCCTGAGACGGCTTTGCACTAGGCTCCAGGAAACAGAGCAGAACAAGGCAGGCAGCTCCCCCACCTCGGGGTACATTTATTTAGAAAGGACACAAGGTGATCAGGGCCAGAGGGACTGATGCGACTGCTGTTGCTGTTGAGATCTACTGGTCCTCTTTGGGCTGGGGACCGGGTTTCGGAGCCTTTCACCAAGGGTTGAGTGTGACTAGAAAGCTACAACTGGCTGATAATGGGCCAGCTCTGACGCTGTGGTTCAGACAAAGATTGGCTGAGGAAGACCAAGATTGAGAGCCTGGCTGTGGGTATCTGGTAGCCATGATGTGGACCGTGCTTCAGGGGCCTATGAATGCTTGAGACCAAAAGACTATGGCTTGCAGATATGTTTCTGGAATGTAATATAAAAGGGATAGTTTGCCGAGCGTAGTGGAGCACGCCTATAATCTCAGCAGTTGGGAGGCTGAGGCTGGAGGATCGCAGCAAGTTCGAGGCCAGCCTGAGCTACACAGAAAGTTCAATGCCAGCCTGAACTATGTAGTGAGACCTTGACTCAAAAAACAAAACAAAACAAGGGGGAACAGTTTAATTAAAGCTGTCCACAATTCAGCAGGTAAAATGAGAAACTACTAGTACCAACAATTGACCCAGCGGGTCCTGTAGGCACGGACCTTTCCTTCTGGGACAGAGGTCTCCACCGGACCTCTCTCTCCGTTGCTCCCATCCGGCGCCAAAGCGCAGAACTTCCGGTCCGTTTCCGCGGTACCCGAGTGAGGAGCGAGGAGGTGAGTGCGGCCTACTGGTCTCTTTCTTCACCTCCGATTTCGTGTGCGTGTGCGTATGCGAGTGTGTGTGGGTGGCCAGGCAACCCTTTTCTTGGCTCGGAATCGCGGGGTCCCCTGAACTATGCCCGTGTTGCCGGGTCCACACCGTGTAAGTCTGGGGTCCGGTGGTGGGACGATGGTTTCTCTGGAGGCCTTTCTCTCTGAGGGAAAAAAAAAAAAAAATCACGAGACACCATATACAGGGCTGCCCGGGGCACACGGAGTAGCTTCTCTCTCTCTCTCTTTAATAAAACTGGAGCTCGGGGACCGGACACCTTAGCGCGCGGTCTGGTTTTGCCCTTACTCTCTGCGAGACTTCGGGTAAGGTCTTACCCCAAGCCGAGTTTTTGTTTCTCATCTACAAAATGCATATTATATTTTTATTAACTAAATGTTTACTAAGCGTCTGATACGTGCCAAGGATACAGAAAAACTCAAGGCTCTTGGTGACAGATTTCAGTCAAACGTGCAAAATTGTGACCGTGTAAAGTGGAAAGGTACAAGGCACTCCGAGTGTATCACACTGAAGTCAAGGAAGCTTTACTGGGGAGGTGAATAGTTACCTGAGATTAGAAAAATGATTTAACAAAGTGCAGTAGAAAGAGTTTTGCCTAAAAGAGGCCACTGTGGCTAGAACAGAGTTGAAACAAGCTTGAAGGAGTGTCAAGAGCTAGACCATGGAGTCTTAGATCATGCTAAGAATTTTGGTTTACCCAGAGCCACACTGGAAGCCACTCAGAGAGTAAGTATGGGTGGTGGCATGATTAGGTTGGCATTTTGAAAAGGTCATTCTGGCTGTTGGATAGAGAATGGATTAAGTGGCCGGCACTTTCTGTGTGAGGGGTGATAGTAGTTTGGATTAGGGAGGTGGTGGAGAGCGTGAGTAGAGGTGACTTTCTGCATCCCAGGACTGTGGGGAACTCACAGAGATGTAGGTGAGGTAGGTAAGTACCCAGCAGAGGCCTGTACACATTCAGTAGACCTTTTCCAGCATCTCCTAGTGCCAGGCCATGTACCAGCTGCCCGATATATAATGAAAAGAATTGAAGGGTGGTAGAGTTAAAATTAAATATCAAAGAGCAGCACGTAGGTGCCGCCAAGAAGATGGCCAATTGATGAGTGATTATTCTATATGGAATTTCTGTTCATTCACCAAATACTTGCTAAATACTCTTCTGAATTCCAAGTTATGTATAAGAAGAACATACAAATTTTTATTTTTTTATTAGTACATATTTGTAACACATGTTGATCACATTCATCATAGAGAATTTATACCTATACATAATATATCTTGATTCTTTTTTTCCCATTCCCTCCCTTTAACCCTTCTTTCCCTCCCCATTTACAAAAGTGTTGTTTCCATTTTTCATTCCATTCTCTTTTTTTTATTTTCCCTTCCTTCCCTTCCTCCTCTTCCTCCTCCCTCCTGTCTTGTTCCCTTCCCATTTAAACATGTTCTTCCTACTTCCCAATAGAAGATACAAATATTTAGTGTCTTTCAAACTTTTTGGACTGTTATGTACAGTAACATACGTTTTATGTTATGATCAGATATAATACAAACATGCAGAGCATCAGAAAATAATACTTATCCCTGCCCTGGAAGTGTAGCCCGTGGGTAGAGTGCTTATTTAGTATGTTTGAGGCCCTGGGTTGAATCCTTAGCGCCACAAAAACAAAACAAGCAACAACAAAAATCCTTATTATTTGTGACACATTCTGATGTTTAAAAAATTATGTTATTTTCATGTAAAAGAAGTAATCCTGATCAGAATCTTCTAAATTAATTTCTTAACCCACTGATAAGTTGTAATTTACAATTTGATTTAGAGAGTCACTTGTAGTGATTTTTGGACAGAAATGATAAAATATACTCCTAACATTTTTGAAAAAGTATTGGTCTTTCCACAGTTTCGTTTGTTAAAATAAGAAGAGTAAACAATTAAACAGTTAGTTTTTCTGTTTGTGAAATTTTGAGGTCTTGTTTATTTAGCTAGATCGATTGAAAGTGTCTGGAGGACAGTAATTGTCTTATTCTGTAGATGTTTCTTTTGAGATCCAGCAAAGAGTGTACCACAGTACTAAGTGAATATTTGTGGAATTGAATATACAAGTGACTAAGGACTAGGTGAGCTCATTGATTGGTTTAAATGAGTGTGTATTATAACCATTCTTACAAATACTACTGAGGCAGTGTCTGCCTGCAGAGGTTATCAGTGTTCCTTTCTGGAAAGTTGAGAGATAGGTAAAATAAGTGTTCTAAGGTCTTTCTCTTTTAAATACCGATCTTAGGCCAGCCCTGCCATGAGTTCATTCTGGGTAAATGGTCCAAACTGCCAATGATTGTAGCTGTTAGGGAAGTTGTTTCACTTCCTGGAGGTTGTTTTTTTGTAAAAGAAGGGAGATTTGTGGTTGACAAGCTTTCCACTCCTTAAACCTTTTGTAAATTTTAGATGCTGATGGAAAATTAGATATATATTTGATTTAATCATCCTTCCCCAATTTAATGGGACTCTCCAGTGCTAGGTTTTGGGCAGAATTGTAGTTTACAATGATTTTGGCATAGTTATCATTTAGAGTGAACCATGCAGACTTTTTCTACCCTCATCCTCTGTTGTGAGAGACATCTGAGGGTGGATCTGAAGCGTGAGCATTAGAAAGAACACTGACATGCAGGGTCAGGAACCAAGACTTGAAGTTGGCCCTCGTGTGACTTTGTGCTTTTCACTTTTATTTAACTGGTGTCTTTCTAGCCTCGAAGTGAGTGTTCTTGCTCCTTAAATCAAAACACAAAATTCCTTTTTTCTCTGATCCTTATGTTTCTCATTTATAAAACAGATGCAGGATTTTTGTGAGGATTAAGAGATTCAATATCTGGCATATGGAGAATGCTCAGCAAATGAAGCAACCTTCCCCAAGTTCTGATTAACTTTGTGGGGAGTAGTACTGGGGATTGAGCCCAGGGTAAGCTACATTCCCAGCATGTTTATTTGTTTGCTTGCTTGCTTGCTTCCTTGTTTGAAATAGGGTCCCACTGAGTCACCAGGCTGGGCTCAGACTTGAATCCTTCCTGCCTGAGCCTCCTAGAGTGTTGGAATTACAGGCATGCACCATTGTGCTCAGCTTCTGAATAACTCATTTCTTTCTTTTTCAGTTTTTTCAGAAGACAAGGAAGAGGGATTCTCCTTTTGATTACCCACCATTGGCCCCATGGCTGCCACACAGATGGATCCTGACCTAGCCAAGCACCTCTTCTTTGAAGGAGCCACTGTGGTCATCCTGAATGTGCCCAGGGGGACAGAGTTTGGCATCGATTATAACTCCTGGGAGGTAGGACCCAAGTTCCGGGGTGTGAAGATGATCCCGCCAGGTGTCCACTTTCTTCACTACAGTTCTGTGGACAAAGCCAATCCCAGGGATGTGGGTCCTCGTATGGGCTTCTTCCTTAGCTTGCAGCAGCGGGGGCTAACTGTCCTGCGCTGGAATGCTCTCCGGGAAGAGGTAGACTTGTCCCCGGCCCCAGATGCTGAAGTAGAAGCTATGAGGGCCAATCTTCAGGAGCTGGACCAGTTTCTGGGACCTTACCCATATGCCACACTCAAGAAATGGATCTCGCTCAGCAACTTTGTCAGTGAAGCCACAATGGAGAGGCTGCAGCCTGAAAGCAGGCAGATCTGTGCCTTCTCAGATGTGCTGCCTGTACTCTCCATGAAGCACACCAAGGACCGGGTGAGGCAGAATCTACCCCGCTGTGGCACTGAGTGCAAAAGTTATCAAGAGGGCCTAGCCCGGCTGCCTGAGATGAAGCCCAGAGCTGGGACAGAGATCCGCTTCTCAGAGCTACCCACACAGATGTTCCCTGCAGGTGCCACACCAGCAGAGATAACCAGGCACAGCATGGACTTGAGCTATGCACTGGAGACTGTGCTCAGCAAGCAGTTCCCCAACAGTCCTCAGGATGTGCTTGGTGAGAAGGAATGGGGCTCTTTGGGAGAGGGTAGGGGGATAATGTTAGGAGAGTGTTTTCTTTGTTGTTGTTGTTGGGTTTTGTTTTGTTTTGTTGTAATAGGGTGTTTTAGAATAGGGGATACATCTTGGGTTATCTAGTCCAGTGATTCCTAAATCCCACTTGGAGATAGACTCAACCAATATACTTCTTAAAGCTATAAATGACCCTTTGCTTTTACCCCTGGAAATTCTGAGTCATATCTGTAGTGGGGCTTCAGTGAGTTGTCTGGCTGTCTGTCCAGCAATCAGGCATCCTAGAGAGCCCAGGGCATATAATCCTGTGGTTGGGAACCACTGATATGGACCACCCCTACTGAGGAAAAGGCTTTGGCTCATACAGTGGTGGAAATGAGACCAGAGCCCAGAACTCCTGGTTCCTAGGCTAGATCTGTCTTCCTAGTACTCCTTACCTGCCCCCTCAGTTTGCTTCAGAATCTTAAGATGTTGGTCTCTACTAGTTTATACAAGGACAGTGATTTTTAATTGTTACAGTTTTTATTGTTGCTTTTCCTCCGTATTACAAAGTGATTGCTATTTATCATAGAAGAAAAACAAAATAAAAGCTCACTGCAAATCCTACCACCTGGAAATAACCATTTTCAACAACAACAACAAAAAAGAAATAATCATTTTCACATTTTGGTATATTTACTTTCCTTTTTTTCTTTGTATTTTCCGTATCTCATTTTAGTCTTTTCTCTTCTTTACATTTTGAAAATTCATTTATATGTTTAGGTGTACTGTATATATGACTTTTTTTTTTTGAGACAGGGTCTCACTATGTAGTTAAGGCTGGTCTCGACTCACTGTGTAACCCAGGCTGACCTCGAGCTCACAGAGATCCTCCTGCCTCACCCACCAAGTGTTGGGCTTACAGGTGTGCTCCACCACACCCAAATATATATGACTTTTTTAAAGGATTAAAGTATATTTTGCAGTCTGATATGAAAGTTTTCTCATGTCACTGAAATAATCACCCTTTGGTAGTAGCTGTTCAGTGTCCCATAGTTATTGCACCATTTCTCTCTTGATGAACCTGCAAGATGTCCCTTTTTTTTCACTGCTATAAATATGGTCTTCTGAACATCCTTGTACTTACACATATGTTTAGGGTTAGAATTGTTGCATCAGAGTGCGTATGTTGTCAGGAGATAGTTTTACATTCTTACTGTTATTAGGAGGCTGTTGCATATCACCTTGGACAACACTGAGCATGGATGGTGTTTTAGCAAAGGCCTTTTCCAATTGAATGGCTGAAAATTGGCATCTTATTTCTATTTCTTCAGTACTAGTGACAGCAAACATTTGTCATGTCTTTAACAGCTATTTATACACTATTTTTTTTTAACAAACTGTAGGTAATTTGCATATTTTCCTATTGGAAGGTTGGTGGGATATTTGAACACAGGGCTTTTTATGTCATTGGCTCAGCTGATGATACAAGGGACATTTTAATGGGTGTCACTTAAGGCAGTACAT